>PVKV010002386.1:0-170517 GCA_004027835.1 Alouatta palliata
ATGGGGAAAGGAGTCCCTGTTTAATAAATGGTGTTGGGAAAACTGGCTAGCCATGTGCAGAAAGCAGAAACTGGACCCCTTCCTGACACCTTACACTAAAATTAACTCCAGATGGATTAAAGACTTAAACATAAGACCTAACACCATAAAAACTCTAGAAGAAAATCTAGGCAAAACCATTCAGGACATAGGCGTAGGCGAGGACTTCATGACCAAAACACCAAAAGCACTGGCAACAGGTGATGCTTTTTAAAAATATGGAACACTTCATGAATTTGCATGTTGTCATCCTTGCACAGGGACCATGCTTATCTTCTCTGTATCGTTCCAATTTTAGTGTATGTGCTGCCAAAGCGAGCACATTTATGTTTTTAATATTTATTATATATTTTTATTTTTGGTTAGCTTAACATTTACATAAAACATGTAACAGGCTATTTCAAGCTGATAGTAAATAACTTTGATCTCATACAACAACATTGCACTTTTATTCTTCCCTATATTTTATGTTTTTATGGCAAAATTTACACTATTTTATAATTTTCATTCCCTGGCAATTAATTTTAGCTAAAGTTCTTTTAATAGATTTCTCTATTAACCATCACAGTAAAGATGAAATTGCTTTACACACTACCATTTTCAGTGTAGAGTGTCTTGAATATGACTCTGTATTGCTTATGTCATTGAGTGTTTCACTTTCATATGTTTTATGTTATTAATGAGTGTCTTTGCATAGTTTAAATAACTCCCTTTAGTAATTTCTGTAAGGTAGGCCTAGTGTTGATGGACTCCCTTAGCTTTTGTTTGTCTGAAAATGTTCTTATTTCTCCCTCATTTATGGAGGACAGCTTAGCTGAATAATGTATTTTTGCATGGCATTTTTTTTCCTTCAGAATGTGATAGAATATGTCACCCACTTTCTTCTGTCCTTCAGGGTTTCTGTTGAGAAATCTGTAGTCTTATTGAGACTTCCTTTTATGTGATGTTTTTAATCTTTTTCAGCTTTCAGAATTTTTTGTCCCTAGTTTTTGTAGTTTGATTATTATGTGCCTTAGTAAATTCCTCTTTCGATTAAAGACCTCTTTGCTTCCTGTACTTGGATGTTGGCATCAGATTTGGGAAGTTTTTAGCTATTATTTCTTTAAATATTCCCTTTTAGCCCTTTTCTTACTTTTCTTCTTCTGGAACTTCTATTGTATAAAAATTAGGTCTATTGCTGATGTCCTATAATCCCCACAGACTTTCCTTATTCTTTTTCATTCTTTTGTTCCTCTGGCTGGATAATTTCAAATGTTCTGTGTTTGAGCTCACTGATTGAGTCCGTTGTTGAAGTTTTTTATTGCACTTTTTTCGTTTACTATTTATATTCCATATCTCTAGGATTTCTATTTAGTTTTTCTTTTTTAGAGACAGAGTCTCACTCTGTTGCCCAGGCTGGAGTGCAATGGCACACCCTCAACTCACTGCAACTTCCAATTCCTGGGTTCAAGTGATTCTTGTGCCTCAGTCTCCTGAGTAGTTGGGGCTACAGGTGCATGCCACCACACCTGGCTAATTTTTGTATTTTTATTAGTGATGAGGTTTTGCCATACTGGCCAGGCTGGTTTCAAACTGCTGATATCAAGTGATCTGCCTGCCTCGGCCTCCCAAAGTGCTGGGATTACAGGCATAAAGCACCCATGCCTGGCCTCTTTTTTTGTTTGTTTGTTTTTTTAAATTTCTATGTTTTGTTAAACTCGTGATTTGTGTATATATTATTTTTATATTTTCTTTAATTTTATATTCACATGTTTTTATAGTTTACTAAATTCATTCAAGAGGATTAATTTTAAACTATTTGTGTGTTATTTCATAGGTCTCAGTTTTTTAGAGCTCAATGTTGGAACTTTGTTTTATAGGTGTCATGATTTCCTGGATGTTTGTAATTCTTGAATTCTGCACAATTGAGGAGATAGCCACCTCTTTCAGATTTTATAAGGTTTTGCATTTTCTTGGCAAAGATAGACTTTACTATTTATTCTAGGCTGTGATTCTAGGTGGGACTGATGGCTGGGCCTCCCTGTTATGTGAGATGACCAACTTAATTCTTCAATCAAGCAGAGCTGATGGCTGGGCATTGAAGCTGACTCTGATTGGGCCAAGCCACAGGGTATATTCCCTTGCCAGGTGGTGTGATATTTGAGATCTGAAGTTGGACAGAGCAGCAAGCTGGGCCCCAAGAGTATTTGGAGTTGCCTCTTTGGACAAATAAGACCAGCTGTCATGGTTGATAAAGATGCATGGTTGAGGTTTGCCTCCCTGCCTAGGTGGTGACTTGGGTTAAGCTTTGAGGATGACACGAGCATCATTTAAACTCCTGCGTCTGGCAATGTCCCTGCTCTTTGCCAAATTGCACTTTGGTGAGCATCACCCTTTCTGGGCAGGGGCTTGGAGTAGGGTTTGTAGCTGGGGCTGTTGGCTGAGATTCAAGCCAGATCCTACAAATTATGGTAGCCACCAGTCAGCTTTGCAGGTGGGCTATGCTGTTGGCTAATTACTCTGATTGAGCACCACCACTGGTGGGTACACAGGACCACCACAAAGACCTGTGTGCTGGCTGCCATGGGCTCTACATCTTGCTTTGTTTCCACTTGGCCTCATGTATTCTGCTCATGCTGTTACCCCTTCTTTACATGTAGGGTGAGGCCAAAGTTGGCTTTCTGAGAAGTGTCTTTAAACATGAGAAAGACTCGATGTGGTTCTGTTTTCTCACTGTAGAAACCATGCACCTTGGAGAATCCTCTCTTTATGGTGCTATACCAACTACTATAGGATTTTTTTTTTTTTGAGATGAATGTTGCACTGTTGCCTGGGCTGGTGTGCAGTGGTGTGATACCTGCTTGCTGCAATCTCTAACTGCTGGGTTCAAGCGATTCTCCTGCCTCAGCCTCCAAAGTGGCTGGGAGTACATGCATTCACCATGTCTAGCTAGTTTTTTAAATTTTTATTTTTAGTAGAGACAAAGTTTCACTATGTTGACCAGGCTGGTCTCACACTATTGACCTCATGATCAACCCACCTCAGCCTCTCAAAGTTTTGGGATTACAGGTGTGAGCCACCACACTCAGCCTAAAAAGGGATATTTTTAAGAATCACCATAACATAATCCTGACCAATTGTAAATAAAACTTTATTAGAAATGGTTAGGTCAAGCAGCAAAAATAATCATTAAGAATACAGAAAATGTAAAGAATCAAGTGGTAAAATCCAAAGGCTGAGGCTAAGACTGAAAAAGAGGGATGGAAGGATAAAGACAGATGTTGGGATAGAGAGAATGATGCAATTTATGTGTTTGTCTCCTCCAAATTTCATGTTGAAATGTGATCTTTAATGTTGAACATGAGGCCTGGTGGGAGATGTTTGGGTCATGGGGGGTGTGAATCCCTCACGAATAGCTTACAGCCATATGCTTGGTAATGAGTTAGTTCTCCTTCAGTTTGTTTACATCATCTGATTGCTTAAAGGAGTCTGGGATCTTCCCCTTTTCCTTTCTCTAACTCCATCTCTCACGCTCCCAATCCCATCTAGTGACTGCCTGCTCCTGCTTCACTTTACACCATGAGTAAAAGCTCGCTGACACTTCACGAGAAGCTGAGCAGATGCTGGCACCATGCTCCCTGTACAGCCTGCACAACTGTGAGCCTGCTAAACTTCTTTGCTTTTTTAAATTACTCAGTCTCAGTTATTTCTTCATAGCAACAAAAATGGACTAATACACACACAGAAAGAGGGAAAAAAGGGAGAAACTTACACACAAATAATTTTTTAGGAAACATTTGTAAATTTTGGTCACAAACTACATTATAAAGTAAGTCTCATTTTCTAAAAATTACAATTTCGTAACTCACATGTTTGGAGCAAAGTTCAATTGAATTAGAAAAAATATAAACTGTATTATTTTAAATGTTATAAGATAAAGAGAAAAGAGCAATTGAAATTACAAAATACATTAATCTGAATTCCGATTAAAAACATTATATGTTAAAATCTGAAATATGTATTTAAATACTGTCAAAGAATGAGAGTATCCCTAAATGTTCTAAGCCATAAATGAAGAAGAAAAGAAGAAAAGGAAAAAAGAAAGAAGAAGAAGTAGAAAGAGGAGGAGGAGGAAGAGGGGAAGAGAAGAAGAGGGGGAGGAAGAAAGTGTTGGAGGAACAAGAGGAGTTGAAGCAGATGGGGGAGAAAAGGAGGAGGTTGGGTTTCAGCTTTAAAGGCTCAGAAGAACAAAGAACAGACATGATGATATTGAAAAGAAGAAATTTGTGAAATAGGAGAAAAAACATACATTAAATAGAAAATAAAACAACAAGGAGGGTTAAAAATCTTAAGACTGACTTAATTGCAAAATAGATAACTTTTTTTTTTTTGTCAAGACTAATCAAATAAAACAGAAAAGGCACAAATAAATAGAGGAAAAAAAGAAAAGAATAAAATTTTAAAACATGAACAACTGTATTCCAGTTAAGTGACATATCAAATTAAAAAACAAGCAACACAAATTGATTTTAGAAGAAATATATGAACTAAAAGAATTGTAATAGTTAATACTAGATTCTGACACTTCTATAAAATTACAAAAATTAGGTAATCTTTATCATGTAAAACCATTTTAGATCAACAGAAACAGAAAAAAATTTACAACTAATTTCAGTTTTTAAAACCAAAATAGAATAAGTCATGCATTAAAACTGAAATTATGGGCAGAATTCATTCATATATGGGAAAAAAGTTCTAAATGCACCAAATATGGAGTGGCATTTATCACAAGGACATATATATAGTCAAGATCATAAGCTCAATTAATTATGTCACAGTAGGTATTAAAGAAGCAGTCATTTTATATGTGCAAATAACATATTAAGAGAATCTATTCTCCTTGGTGTTTTCAAAAATTCATACAACAAATTAATAGGAGAACGATAAACATTCTAAACATAATGATTATTTTTCAAAAATCAAAAGCAGCATGTTGTTGCTTAAAAGCACTGTACTTTATTTCCAAGTCAAAAACAAAAACAAAAATTAAAAATGTACTATCACAAACATATTCATTTTATTAGACAGCAACTGAAATACTGTTGTGTTTCAGTTTCTGTCTAATAAAATGAGTTTAAAATGTAAATTAGCTACATAAGAAACAAAAAGAAACCAACCAAGTTATCCTTATTTGTAGACAACCAGTTTATTTTATGCAAAGACAGGGCCTCCTGAGTGGGCCCGGCTTAATCAGGTCCTAAAAGAGGTACCTAGACCTTCCTGTGGGAGGTCTTTACCCATTGTGGCTATGAAAGTGTAAGATTTCCTTATGTAGTGATCAAATCAAGAGGGCCACATAGCAAGGAACTGTAGCCAATCTCTAGGAGTTGAAAGTGGCCCCTTGCATCACGTCAACAGCCAGCAAAAAGTTTGGGCCCACAGTCATTTTAGCCACAAGGAATTAATTCTGCCAACAAATTGTATGAGCTTGGAACTGGTGGTAAAAACTCAGCAGCAGACAATATCTTACTTGAGGGAGACCAGTGAGATTCTGAAGCAGAGGACCCAGCTAGACATCCCAGAAATTTCAACCCAGGGAAGCTTAGAGACAATGAGTTTTGTTGTTTTAAGCCTTTATTTATGTGCTCATTTGTTATGTAGCGATGGGAAAATAATACAGAGGACAGTACTTTCATAGTCATAGGGGAAAATAGGAAAGAGTAAAAGAAACAGGGATTACATTTATGTTTGGTGGTTCCTAGCACAGGGAGCTTTCTAGCACTTCAAACAGTGAACCAGAACGCTACTGAAGTTTCCAGGAAAACCTAGCATAGGTGGAAGGTGAGCTAAGGGGAGACTAACAGGCTTTTTCAAAAGTTTGTGGTTGTTGTCAGGGTTAGAGCTTAAACCAGAATCTTCTGACCTCTGAATGAGGGTGTTTGTTTGTGTGTTTGTTTTGTTTTGTTTTGTTTTGTTTTGTTTTGTTTTTGAGATGGAGTCTCCCTCTGTCACCCAGGCTGGAGTGCAGTGGCACAATCTCGGCTCACTGCAACCTCCGCCTCCTGAGTTCAAGTGATTCTCCTGCCTCAGCCTCCTGAGTAACTGGGACTACAGGCACGTGCCACTACACCCGGTTAATTTATTGTATTTTTAGTAGAGACGGGGTTTCAGCGTGGTGTTATCCAGGATGGCCTCAATCTCCTGACGTTGTGATTTGCCCACCTCGGCCTCCCAAATTGCTGGGATTACAGACGTGAGCCACCATGCCCTGCCTTAGTGATTTTTAACACACTTTGATGTTTCACTCAAAAATCATAAGTATTTAAGTGGAAATATACATACATATATACATACACACATAGATCATACTGAAAGTGCATTCATTAAAAAATTCATTTATAAATATTTCGTATACCCAGATAATCATGCAAAGTGTTTGCTCTTCTTACTCTTTGAAACATGGGAATATCTTCCTACATTTTTTACTTGATTCTTTCTTTGTAGAGATACCAATAAAGACTCCATGAGTTGCATTACAACATGTAAAGACATTAGAATTTGCTTGACACTAAATGAATATACTTTATCCTTTAAGATATATTGTTAGCAGTGGCCTTTCTCTCCCTTCAACTGATCAATAAATTGTACTTACTGCTGCTGCATTAAGGGGCCCAGGGTACTGAACTGACAGGGAAATCCATTACAGACATGAGAGCACTTTGGTTTTTGAGTTACTGTTAAACTTTATTTTTTAGTGCAGTTTGACAATGCATTCTGTTGCTTTCCCTGGTTGTTCAAAAGTTCTTTTGTAAAGTCCAGGCACATTATAAACATTGGCCTATAATGATTCTATTAGTATCTAAATAGGCTGCCTCTTTACTCTCAAAACAAAGTTCTGCATGTTAAGAAAGACGACAAAAGAAAATGTGGGTTAGTCTAGGACTCCTCTTCCATTTTCTGAAGATACAATTTAGTGTATGTTTAGTTTTGATAAACTAGAACAAATGTGTATTGATTCCCTCCCTTTTAATCTCTTTGAGGAACAAGTAAACAACAGTGTTTCTATAGGATGTTTCTGTAGGACATGTCCTGTTTGCAAAGGACACTTTACAAAGTGGACAGTAAAAGCAGAATGGAGAGGCCACATAGATAGCACGCCGAGGATTCAGTGAGCAGAGTCTGAGGTGTTTTTTCCAAGGTCTTAGCTGCAAATAAGCTAGACTCCCTTCAGAAGGGGAAACAGAGCCTAAAAGCAAAGCCCTGTTTGGAATCCCATAGTTGTGTTCATTTTCATTGCTCTATAACCATTTCAGGGATTCTTTGGGTTGCTGTCTCTTAGGCACTGAAGGCTTCTTACACTGGTTGGTGAGTTGTAAGGGCTTTGGTATTAGATTCAGCAGAAACAGAAAAGGAACAGCTAATTAGTGACTTTGAAAAGTGGGTATCTGAAACCCTATTTTTAACAATGTGATGCTGAAGGCAGCAAAATTAAGTAAACTGAGGAAAGCCACCAACTAGATTATTGAAGAAGAGCTCTTTCCAAAATGAGATAAGTTAGCCATATCCTAATTCCAGGCTATCTCCAGAAAAAAACGAGGCTTGAGTATCCATATTCAAAAAGTGCACATAGTTTGCAATATAACGTGTCCTTTTGGTTTGAAATACAATTTCTGGTTGGTTTTGCTCTCTTGAGAGGTAGATTCTCAGTTAAGTATTCTGGCACCTGATTATGGGTTGTTTTGCATGTAAAGAAGGAATTCAGTGAATCTGGACAGAAAAGGTTCACTTTATGAACTTGTCCACCACTAAATAATTGCTCATTGTTTGGTTTCACTCAGAAATGGTCCACATTATGCTAACACAGATAAGAAGTATGCACAAGTTGTAAGATAATATTGTGCATACCCTATGTGCACAAAATAAAGATGTCCTCAAATTTGTTCTTTCTCTTGAGAAGAGTGTGCATATTTAACTCATCGCATTGTCAGGAGCCTAGAATTTTGTTAAAATTTAGTCGTAACTAAAAAAGATCATTCCCATTCTTCATTTCCACCTCTCCTAAAACTTCATAATTAATTTCCAAATGAGCATTATGAATTCCAAGAAGGACCAAATTGGTTTAGTAACAGAAATGTAATCCCACAATAGAAATTGACATGATAATTGTTTTCTATGGCACCCTAATTCCTTTCCTTGATGCTATATTGTCTGATAATCTTTGGAGTATTTTTAAAGTTTAATTCCTGTACTTTTTGAATCTTCATCAACTTCAGTCTTCATCAATTAGCTACATGGGAAACAAAATTTTATTTTTTGATGACTAGTAAAAATCCTTTGATTTCTGGATGTATCTAAATGCTCTTTATTGTGGTGGTATTATCTTAAATCTGCAATATAAGTGTTTAACAGTTCCATCCATCACAGCATGCATTACTGGACATAAATTATGAGTCATTAAGCAAGTAATTTTGCTCTTAGACTGCTGTCACTCTTGACATTTGTTCTGAGTCCCTTCAACACATCTCCACTTAAAATGCTAAGTCTCAATAATGTCCAACTTTCTTAAAAGATGAATAATATACAAACATAGAAAAACAGATCTACAAGGGGAATTCGAACAGTTATAAAAATGTTTATTTTAGAAAAATAGTCCTGCTTGTGCCACTCATATAGATCCTCTGAAACATGAAATTAGATCAGCACTTTTGTTGATAATGTCCATGTAAAAATTTGGCATCTGCATATTTTTCTAGTTGAATAAATAATCTTAGAACACTAATTTACTCTAATGACATAGACATCATTTGGCTTAACAAAAAACAGAAAACTAAGCTAAGGTCCATTTCCTATTTATGGGATATATATAACATTCAGCTGTAAGATTCACTGAAGTTTAAAAAAATGAGTTCAAACAAATTTAAAGCATGGGACACTGGCACAAGGACTCTTTGCCATGAATGGTAATTTGAATTTAATTGCAGATGCTATCCATACGAATTTTCTATCAACATTAAAAAAAACACTCATCCTTGTCTTTCTCTTCTGCAAGACTTCTATATCTTATTGGTACTCTATCATCACCTAAACTAAACCTTCTTACAATTATTTGTTTACAGTCTTTCCCACTGGAAAGATGTTGAGGACATATCACACATGTTTCTGTATCTCTAAAATGTATTCCAGTGACTCTCCAGCATTATGTGAATGATATGTATTTGTTAAATTAACTACATTACTTTTGCTTTTCTAAAGCTCGATATTACTTCATTTCCTTCAAACACCAATTCTACTCTGTATTCCTTTGTCTGTAGATTTCCAAAAATTTCAATTTGATAACTACGAAGACAGCATTTGATCATATAATATACATTGTTCTTTGGTGCTTTTGTTTATTATGTAATTTATTGATTCATTCATTGACCCATAGTATTAATGGACCCAATAATCAAATCGTTCAGATTTTTTATTTTTTAAGAACGTGATACAACTAAAATACGATTTTTTAATTCCCCCAAATTTCGAGTCCAGTGCTAAATATGATACTAGTTGTGTATCCTTGAGCACATTACTTAACATCTCTGCCACAGTGTCCCCTGTTATTAAGTGAAAATACAATAGCATGCTGTATTTGAAGTGAAGATTAAATTAGTTATATAGGAAAGTGTAGCCACAGAATAAATATTATATAACTATTTGTTATTGTTACATTAGTAGCTAACTAATAATTCCATGCCAAGTTGCTGATAAAGACAGTTTGTTTCTGGAGAGCAAAGATTTTAAGAATGGTAATTTAGGATATTTTTTCTAATTTCTATAGTTCATAGAGTCATTGTTTCTTTAATGTTTAAAAAAATTCAAAAAACAAACATAAAACTGTATAAAACATCGTGATATTTTAAAACAAAATTATGAGTAATAAACAAATGAATCAATCAACCAAGCTATGTATCTTTTAAAAACATGCTGTAAGTTATGAGTATACTGAAATGTTCTATTCTGAAACATTTAACCATTTTTCTTTCAACTTCTAAAGTGGAAAATAATGGCCAATACAGGGTCACTGGTGCATGATTGCTTCAATTCTGCTTAGCTCAAGTTTAGAACTCATCATCACAAGTGGTTTTAAATACTTTTAAATTGTTCTTCTAAGATAAGCAAAGCTAATTTGCAAAGTTTCAGATGCCTTTATCTGAGCCACAAAAATACTCGTAAGTTGTTCTCTATTCGTCTATATTTTTGAACTAATTTATTTCCTATTTTTAACAAATCTAGCTAGAACACACTTGACAAAGCATAGAGCTGGGAGTGAGTTTGAAAGGCTCCTCGTGTCTTACATCTGCACGTTTCTCACTGTGTTCACCTTGAGCAGGTCGTTGGACTTCTAATCTTAGGATCCTCATTTGAAATGGTGATATGCAGAAAAACAGAAAATGTGAGTGGAGTGACTTGCACAGAGTTTGGTACAGTAGTTGCTCTGTGAAGGCTATTTCCATCATCCCCAAGCTTTCTCCTTGGAGCTATAATTTAGTTTTTCAAAATAGAACAACGTGATTTTTTTGTTACTTCTATTGGAAATCCCAGCCTTTCTTTTTCCAGAGAAGCTTAGTAATTGGCGTCATTGGCAGCCAAGTGTTATTAAAATTTTATATTTGGAAATCGTGCAGGGTCCTTAAAAAACATCTGATCCATGTTCCTTCTCAGAATATAATCATCATTGCAACAGTCCTGAATTCTAATCATTCACATCAGCCTTGAACATCTCCATTTTCCAGGAACTCCCTCTGTCCATAGACACTGCACTGCAATTCTGTCCATCTCTGCTAAGATCTGAAATTCATTTGCCTACTTCCTCTTTACTGACGTCTCCCTAACACCTTGAGTAACCACGTGAAAATCTGACCTCCCTTCCTACCCCACCTCAGCTGTATCATCCAGCTTCCTCACTCTCCTTTTTCATATTTCATGTCTCAGAGAAAGACTATTCCTTGCTCTGAGGTTTGGAGCAAGTTATTTGCTATCTTTGGGCACTCCATTTATTTAACTAAGGGCACAGATAATATCTACTTTTCTTGGTTGTGAGGAATAAATAAAATTGTATACATCTTTCAAAAAATATTTATTAAGTCCTAATTATATGCCAGGCCTTAGTCTAGAAAGTAGAGATGTAACAGTGAACACAATAAACAAATGTCTTTTTTTTTTTCAGACGGAGCTTTGCTTAGGTGCCAGACTGGAGTGCAGTGGCATGATTTCAGCTCACTGCAACTTCCGCCGCCTTAGTTCAAGAGATTCTACTGCCCCAGCCTCCCAAGTAGGTGGGACTACAGGCCGCACCAACACACGCAGCTAATTTTTTTTTTTTTTTTTTTTTTTTTTAGTAGAGATGGAGTTTCACGATGTTGGCCAGTATGGTCTTGATTTCGTGACCTTGTCATCCGCCCACCTTAGCCTCTCAAAGTGCTGGGATTACAGCCCTGAGCCATGGCACCTGGACCCAAATGTTCCTCTTTCATGAGCTTTCTTCCTTGTGAAAGAGGCAGACAGTACCCATTATTAGCATAGTAAAGAAGCAAGATAGATAATGGTTGGTAGGTGGTAGTAAATAAAACAGAGTAGTAGAACACATGTAGTACTGGGCTAAGAGGTAGTAAATTTAGGAAAAGTATACAGGGAATGTTTATGAGAAAGGTAACATTTGAAGAGACTTGGAGAGTCAAAAGGAGCTAGATGTATGTGGGAATGAGAACATTCCAGACAGTTGGAACAGCAAGTATGAGGTCCGTTTCTGTCATGAAATAGGAATCAATAAATTTAATATCTATTTTTCTACAGCAGTGTTTAATTGAACCAAAGAGTCTCCAAACATTCTTTTTTTTTTTTTTAAAGAAAAATCTTTTATTTTCTCACCAAAAAGTACACATAGGGAAACTGGTAGTGCTATTATCATAAGAATAACAATACACCTATTTAGAATTTAATTTTACAGTGCTCATAAGCATTAGCTTGCATTTCCAGACTAATCAACTTATTGGGACATTGGCCACCCCAGCGCTTTTTACAATCAATATTTTTGGATATGTTTTTACCTTTCAGAGACAATCACAATAATACTTCATCTTCAAGTATCTTGTGTCTTCTAGTGTGAGAGAAAAGAAACAAACAAACAAAAAAGCAGCAATGACTTCTGTATTTCTTACTCAGAGAAGCTTTGTCCTGATATTCAATGTGGGTGTAATATTCTAAAATTTCTTCACCAGATGATTAACCATCTACTGCTTTTCATTTGGAAGACATACATGCCAGATGTATTTATATCCAGGGAACATGAAATTGCAAATTGTAAACATACCCCAAAGAAAATGTAAGGACAAATGTTTAACTAAACCTCAATGAATACTATTGTTTATTTCTTCTCCTTTTCCTTCATATTTTCTATAAACATTTTAAAGATCAAAATTTTAATTTTTTTATCAAAGGGCTCATGATTATTTGATTTTGTCGATAAGATATGTCTAAGCAAGAAATATATATATATATATATATATATATATATATATATATATAATGGGTGATATATCATATGGGGGCCAAGTTGTGCTCTCTCTTCTGGGAAGGGACACTTTTCCCTAAAATTTAACCAGTATGTTGCATGTATACCAACAATACAACTAAAAAATTTCTCACTCACCCTCAAGGGGAAAGAGAGAGAGGCGGCAAGCAAGACTAAATTCAAGACTAAATTGCTGTTGCCAATCAAAGAGCACCTGGTAAATCTGCCTACTTGGGCTTACATTACAACGGTCATTTAGGTATAAAGGATACCTTTAACCATACTCATTTTTTAGGATTTTATTATCTCTAAGCCACAATCTTGTTATTGTTACACTACAGAATGTTGAATTAGAATTAAAATTCTGTTAGATAAATTCAGAGTTGCAGCTAATCAAGTAAAATATAAACTGAAAGCATAAAATATTCAGATAAAATTCTTAGTCTGCATATTGTGGAAATGACTGTATATCTGGTTATTTGCTGTCAGAAGTGTAACATTAGTGTACAACTCTGCTTAACATTTCCTTAAAACTTAATAAGTTCCTAATATTTCAGAAATCTTAGGTGAGAAGACCTTACTTGTCATCTTAAAGTCTGGTAACTTTCACTGCACAAAATGCTACCATGATGTGATGATTTCCTTTTTCTTCCTTCTTTCATTCCCCTTTCCTTCCGCTTCCCCTTCCCCTCTCCCCTCTTCCCTCCCCTCCCCTCCCCTCTCCTCCCCTCCCCTCTCCTCCCCTTCCATTCTTTCTTTATCTTTATTGAGGTATAATTGATGACAAACAACAAAACACTTTGCCCATGTTTAATTTATTAAATTTGATGAGTTTGGATATGCACATTCATCTATGATATTATCCCTATAATCAAGGTACAAGTGCAATGATCACCACCAAAAATTTTCTTATGTCTCTTTTGTGTGTGTGTGTGGTAAGAATGATTAACATGTGATCTACTCTCTTAACAAATTTTTAATTATGCAATATACCTCTGTTAACTATAGGCACTATGTTGTACAGAAAATCTTTACAACCTATTTATTTTGTGTAACCGAAGTTTTATACCTTTGAATAAAAACTCCTCCTTCCCTGAACCTATACTCTGGCAATCACCACTCTGTTTTGATTCTCTGAGTTTGACAATTGTAGATACCTCATGTAAGTAGAATCATACAGTATTTGCCTTTCTGAGACTGGTTACTTCATTTAGAATGGTGTCTTCCAGATCTATCCATACTGTAAAAAATGTATAATTTATTCCTTTTTAAAGGCTGCGTAATATTCCAGCACATGTCTATATCACATTTTCTTTACCTATTCATCACATTTGGGTTGTTTCTATATCTTGACTATTGTGACTAGTGCTGCAATAAACATAGGCATTCTAATAGCTCTTTGAGATTCTTATTTCAATCATTTATTGAGTGTGTGTATACGTATGTATACATATACACAGACACAGAAAAGGAATTGCAGGACCATATGGTAGCTTCATTTTTAATATTTGGAGAAACCTTTATATTTTCCAAAGAGACTCTACCAGTCAGCATTCTCACCAATAGTATTCAAGTCTTTAAGTTATTTTCACATCCTCACCAAAACCTTTTCTTTTTATATATTTAGTAGCCATCCTGACAGATGTGAGGTAATATCTCATTGTACTTTCACTTTGCATTTGCCTAATTGGTGATGTTGGGAATTTTTTACATAACTGTTTGCCATGATTATGCCTTCTTTGGAGAAATATCTATTTAGATCCTCTTTCCGGTTTTTTAAATCAAGTTGTTTTCTTGCTATTGAGTTGTTTGAGCTTCTAATATATTTTGGATACTAACGCCTTATCAGATGTATGGCTTGCAAATGTTGTTTTTCCATTCGATAGATTGCTTCTTCAATCTATTACTTGTTTACTTTGCTGTGCAGAAGCGTTTTAGTTTGATGAATTTCCATTTGTCTATTTTTGTTTTATGTTGGCTGAGCTTTTGGCATCAATTCCAAAAAAAGCATTGCCCAGACCAATGCCATATAGTTTTTTCCCCATGTTTTTTTCTAGTAGTTTTATAGTTCAGGTCTTATGTTTGTCTTTTATCAATTTTAAGTAGATTTTTATGTATAGTGTGTATGAAGGGTCCAAATTCATTCTATTGCATGTGAGTACCCAGCTTTTCCAAAACAATTTGTTGAAAAGATTTTACTTTCCCTATTGCGTGTTTTTGGCACCCTTGTTGGTGATCAATTGACTGTACATATAATGCATAAATTTATTTGTGGGCTTCAAAGATTCATTGATCATGCTTAGCTATCAGATTTACAGCATGCATTCCAAAATATTTTATTATGCGTTTTTTCATTTTTATAAATTATACAAAGGTACAATATATATAACATAAGATAAAAGCAAGTTGAAATATAAATAACAAGAATAAGAACACAAATATATAAATATTATAAATATGGAACTCATATAATATTCTAAACTCATAAATATCTCTTTTGCACTCTGAATGACAAATTGTGTCTCAGTTCATGTAGCTAAATTCTTATTTTACTGCATTTATATTTTTCTCTCTTTTCACTTTTTAAAGCCATCTTTACACATTTTTTCTTTCCCTAAGTCTTTCAAGATTAATCTTTAGAAGTTGGAAAACTGGAATTATATCAGGGACTTCCCAGGATAAAATTTGATTCCTAATTTTTTACTCTTCTTCCCCTGAAATATAAAACACGACATTACATACAAAAGGAGTCTTAATTTCAAACCAGGATTTTTGAATTAGGCTATTATCCAACATTTATTCTACTTATTCAAACTACATGTGTATGATATACCTAGGTAAATATTACAGAAGGGACTTCTTGATTTCTCTTTACAATCAAGTGTAATAGGATTAGATACAAAGTTGCTATTTCTCCAGCTAGATTACTTGATGTCAGATATTTTGAACTCTCATGTTTCAAGTGGAAAAAAAAGAATGTAAAGAAATCAGATTTTGCCAAAGGTCATCCTTAGAATCAGTAATAAAATCCAGATGTGTGTGGTGTCTAGTCTGTATTTCACCAGTATTTGCTTCAGATAACTTCATCAAAACACTATCTAATCTATCTGAAGATAGTAAATTTCAATAATTAAATCAATGTATTAATGACTGCTCTGAAAATACTTTTCATTTTTTTTCTTAACTTGTAAGATGTGTCAGAGAAAAAAATGAGAGACACTTGGAGGAGATCCTCCCAGGTATCCTCCGAGTGGGGATAAAATGTCCACTAGAGGGCGTTTCTTCTTGGATGCTCTATTGTCAAGACTGGAAGTTCATTCCCCAAAATGCTATGAACTTATTTTATCAAATTGGGAGTAACTAACTAAAACAAAATTGAATGTGAATTATTTTGATGCTTCAAGATTCACATAAATAAGATCAGAACCACCCTTCCTTCCAAAACTGACAGAATTGGAGAGGCTAATAATTTCTGATGACTCTCCTACTGCCAAGAAAGCTGCATGTGTACATTTCTTTAACCATTAAAACAAATTTGAAAGTAAAATTTCATTATGTAGATTTAGAGATGAGAAAACTGTAGTCAACAAATCTATGTGTGTTGTGCTCTTGTTCACATAATTTCTATGTGGTTTTATGCCCAATGGCTTCTTTGTATGTAAAGTATACAGATAGATAACACCTATGCTTATTTTTCTTATGTGTGTTCTGCTGCTGTTTAGTTGTATGTGTTTAAGGTGTATGATGTAATGTTTTAACATACATATACATACTGAAGTCATTTCCACAGTGGCTCATACTCACATATCCATCTGTTCACATAGTTACTGTTTTTGTGTGTATGTGTAGTGTGAGTGTCTGAAATCTACTCTTAGCAAATTCCTAACATGCAAACCAATATTATTAACTATAATTCTCCTGCTGTTCATTAAACCTTTAGACTTATTCACCCTATATAAGTGCAAGTATGCATTTTCAGACCTACAACTCATTTTCCCCGCTCCCCATTCCTGCCTGGTAACCACCGTTCTACTATCTGCCTATATGAATGTGATTTTGTTATATTCCACATGTAAGTGAGATCACACAGCACTTATCATTCTGTGACTATATGATTCTAGTTAGCTTGATTCCCTCAAGGTTTCTCCATGTTGTCACATATTCTATAATGTTCTGCTTTTATATGGCAGAATAACATTCCATTCCATGGCCATCACATAGCTTTTGGTAATTGGCTACCATCTCAGGTATCCCTTGTTATGCAGAAGCATCATGCTTATTTCTGCCTTTATCTTCATATGGTGTTCTCTGTGTCCACATTTCCTTTTTACATGAGGATGCCAGTCATATTAGATTAGGGTCCCATTGTACTCTAGATGGCCTCTTTTTAAACTACCTAATTATATCTTCGATGACCCTACTTTCAATTAAAGGCATATTTTGAAGTACCAAGGGTCTTAAACATATTGGTTTTTTAGGGAATCATTCCTATGACAGTCACTTTATGTTTTACTCTATGATTGGCACTAGACTGGGTCCTGTAGTGAATATAAATATAAGAGAAGAGCCATTCTTGCTCTCTGGAAGGTTGTGTGGAGTCCAAGAACAGAGAGTGATTACTTGGGAAGATATTGCTTCAGACAAAAAATAAATAAATAAATAAATAAATAAATAAATAAATAAATAAATAAATAATGGCTTTAGAATGGAGAGTCACCTGATTTAGAATCAGTTCTGACAAAAAACTTCATGTGACCTTGAGCAATTTGTTTTACCATATTGTTGTTTCTTCACATATAAGATGAAATTCTTGAATTGGATCTGTGGCTGCCCAGCAGTAATACACATTAGACATGGATTTTGGAGAAACACTATACTAGATGATGCCTAAACCATCCTTCAATTCTAAGAGGTTGTCATAGGCGTCTGGAAGAACCTGAGAATGCTTCTGAGCTATACGTTGTGCTTGACACCAAATACTGGCCAACTTGGTAGCATTCCCTCTTTCCTTACCTCCCTTCCTTTTAAATACATATGTTTCTCTGATATTGTATGTTTTCATGATATAATTGCTCTAAACTTATGCCTCAAATTTTGAATCCTAATCTAAGACATATGAGGTGTGACTGATGCTTAGAAAATTATGTTGATAAATTATAAAAACATAATAAAACCAGGATTTATTATTGCTTTTTATTCTAGGACAACAATTTCATTCTAAAATTACTGTCCTTTCCTCTATTATATGGTCAACTACCTATAGCTTTCAAAAAATACAACCATTATAAATAGTTTTTTTCAATTGGATTTAGAGTGTTTTAAATTTTACTTGAGCTTCATTTTTAGTTTTTAAGTTTTTAAAAATATTTTCTAACAGGGGAATGAAACATAAGATTTTGATATTCTTTATTCCTTCTTTGTGCAGCTAGGACAGGACAGTTTTCTCTTTGATATTTTTGGGAGAAAGAACAATTAAATTGTCATCATAAACTCTTGTCAAAGGACAGTCTGAGTCCATCGTCAAATGCAGAAATCTTTGGGTGCTAACTTCTGAGCATTAAGGAGTTTGGTTCTCACTGCTAGAAGCTTACTCATGTTAAATTCTTGTCAGCCTCCCCAATCATAAACCTCTTAAATGAGGGGAAAAATACACTGCTTCCACATCTGAACCAAGTGTGCTATATAAAGTTGGTAGACATGGTAACAACACTTACCAAAGAAATATTCTAGCCAGCAGTGATGTGGCATCCAGAGTAATGAGCTTAAGCAATCAGCTAGACTTTGGTGTGTCATCCTAAAACTAAAATGGAAACATACCTAAGGAAACAAAGAAATAACAACATTTAAATTATTGAAAAGAGCAATAGATAAAATGATATGAAGAATATACTTGGATCTACTCGGAGCTAGAAAATACTATATAACAAACATATACAGTACATGACTTTGTCTTTTATATATGCTTGTTTGTGTGCATATGTATGTACACACGCAATCATGCACAGTTAAGGGCACATGTATACACTTGCGAAATAGAATAACTACCAATTGTGAATGAAGTGATGTCTCTGTTACCAATTCAACTTGTATGGAGAAAGCTACCTGCCTGCTTTATTTCTCAATTTTCTCATCTATGAAACAATGTAAACTGGTCCACATGCTGTGTTGTCTCCTAGCTCTTAAATGCATTTTGTAACATGAATTGCAAAGCAAATATGCATTAGGAGAAACACACTGTGACCCTTTTCAGCTTCAGAGTGTAATTGGTATATTTTACACTGCAGTAACAGAAGCCCAGTACAGTCAAATTGATAAATGTATGGTATTTTAGAAGGATAAGGTGGATCTTACCTCAGGCGTAGATGGGTACATAGATTCCAATGAAAATGATGTGGCACTGTCTTCTCGTAACTCGCCTTTTCTTCTGTGCTAGGCTCTTGTTCATGTAATATGGGCTGATATTCTCCGTATAATAGAGTATGTGGCCCAAGGCTGCATAGCTTCACATTTTCCTGGCCGCCAATGCAAGAGGCTTTTAGAACTGCCATTAGAACAGTGGTGGGGAGAGCTTGGATTTCTGAATTGAGATGTGTAAATCCTGAAATCATTCACCTAAGCTGTGTGGACAATTTTCCATGACAGTCTGTACTAGGATGACCCATCCAAGAACTGGCAGGAAACCAGCTGGATCAGCCATACTTCATACAGATTTATTCCCCAATATTTTAAGGAAGTGAGACATTTTGCTTTATCTAATATATAGTTTGCTACATTGCTTACAACTAAGAAATTGAATTCAGTGTCTTAAAAAGGCTTATTTCCTCTTACTCTTCAACATGAGTCTCTCTGCTTTAACCATTGTCAATCACTATGAATTTTCTTGTGTTTCATATTTTCTCATCCCTGGCTTGTCTTGGTAATTTCCACTTCTTTCTAAAGCCTTTAGTATGCCTATCTTGCATCCTTTCCCAAGCGCAACTCCAGATTTTCTCTACAAAAAAAGTTAAAAATAAATAAATACACCTAGAAACAAAACAAAACAAAACAAAATAATAACTTAGCACATCTCCCTAGTAAATATTGCTTTCCCCAGTGCTGGTGTAGAGAATTATTTTCTAAACTCCCACAGCACCCTAGATTTTTCTCTGTTATTGCACTTACTACAAGTTACAGTGCTTTTTCTTCCCTAGTACTAGACTCTTGCGTAAATAAGGCATGTTTTGATTTAAAGAGGCATAAACACAAATTGAAATATTTTATTTAAATAGAAAAAAATATTGGAAGGATACCAGTACTTTCGTAACTATCAGAGAGCTGTTTTCATATCTCTTATCTTTGTTGACTTTGCATGTCCATTTTATGCTCTCCCTTTCCAGAAATCCTGGAATCTGCAATGACTGCCATTCCTCCAGTCACATGCCCTATAGCTGCCACTATAGGAAAAGGACTTGACTCTCTGTCCTTGGACCCACTTTGAAAATCCCTGGGAAGCTCTTGGATTCAGATGATCAGGTATCCACCCCACTGCCAAAAAGTCTGTTCAGTGAGTTTAGGATCATAGAGAAAAGACATGGATGTGGGGGACCCTATGCTGTGTATTTGAAACAGTAGCTGCTATATTATATGCTTTCAGTATATGAATGAATTCGAAGGGATATTATCATGCTGATACCTTCCAGATCAGGGATCCTGAACCCCCAAGCCATGAACTGGTATGGGTCTAGGGTCTGTTAGGCACTGGGCTGCACAGCAGGAGGTAAGTGGCAGACAGGAGAGCATTACCACCCGAGGAGCGCCACCTCCCATCACATCGATGGTGGCAGGGCGCTAGATCCTCATAGGAGCGTGAACCCCACTGTGTACGGTGCATGTGAGGGATGTAGGTGGCACACTCCTTATGAGAATCCAATGCCAGATGATCTGAGGTGGAACAAATTAATCCCAAAACTGTTCCCCTGCACCCACAAGTCTGTGGAAAAATTGTCTTCCAAGAAACCGGTCCCTGGTGCTAAACAGGTTGGGGACTCCTGTTCTAAGACTTGAACAGTGAAAGAAGTTTCACGTTCAGAATCATGTAAGTTTCCAGTTGGCATGAATCACTGGCTTTTCTCCCTTTTGGAGAATGCTTAGGCATAATTGACTTTTTCAGATTCCAGTCTTTTGCACTTTTCATCTGTATGAAAAGGGTATTTATGTTAAGGATATGTGGGCTAAAGGCCCAGATTCCAGATTAATAGCACGAAGCTTTCTTGTGAGTTAATACTATAATTATCAAACTTTTTTCCCTTAAGGTTGTATTTTTTTTTCTGATATTTTTCTCCATAGTCAAAATGGGGTTTAAGAAATTAAAGGCCAGCTTGAATGTGGAAGCTTAACTATAACTACAGGGCAGAAAACTAAATCTTGTCACAATATTCATGAGTGGTTATTAATAATGAGGACTTGTAACACTTTCATCTAAATTAACTTGACTATGGAATTAAAATATACAGATTACTTTCCATTAACATTAAGATACCATGAATAAAAGACCAAGTTTGTAATAATTAGGGGAGGTTTCAAATTTTTGCCCTACACTCAATTTGTTCTATGACCAGATTCCGGGCTGCAGGGGAGACTTAGCTCCCCCAAGAGGATGTTCTTCCAGGCTCTTGGTCTTTCACTCACCTAAGAATGGGAGAGGGGACCAGGCTGGGCATGACGTGCTTGAAACTAAGTATTGGACCCCAAAGAGTATTGCAGAAAGTGATTTATTAAGGCAGAGAAAGAGAAAAAGGAGAAAGAAAAAGATAAGAGAGAAGAGCTTCCACGAGATTGTGGAAGGGGACCCAAATATGGTGAAATAACAAAAGCTCTGTACACTCTAATTAAGGAAACCCAAAAAGCTAACACCTGTTTAGTACTCTAGGACCCTATAGCTGAGGAAGCCTTTCAGACCCTGAAACAGGCATTACTGCACGCTCCAGCTCTAAGCCTTCCTACAGGGAATGACTTCTTCCTATATGCAACAGAACAGTCAGGAGTGGCACTGGGGGTTTTCACCCAGACTCAGGAGACCACGCCACAACCAGTGGCATAACTAAGTCAGGAAATTGATGCAGTAGCAAAAGGCTGGCCACAGTGCTTGTGAGTCATAGCCACAGTGGCTATATTGGTCTCAGAGGCAGTTAAAATAGTGCAAGGAAAAGATCTAACTGTATCGACTTCACATGATGTAGCTGGAATTCTGGTCTCTAAAGGAGGCTTATGGCTGTCTGATAATCGCCTACTCAAATACCAGGACTTAGTGTTCGAAGGCGCTGTATTTCAGCTGCACACATGTGCAGCCCTCAACCCAGCTACGTTTCACACTGAGGAGGGAGCAGACACAGAGCATGACTGTCACCAGATTTTAGCTCAAAACGATGTGGCTCTATAGGATCTCTTAGATACTCCTCTAGCCAATCCTGACCTTAACCTACACACTGACAGAAGTTCCTTTATGGAAAATGGAGTCCAAAAAGCAGGATATGCAGTAGTCAGTGATCCAACAGTGCTTGAAAGCAATTCCCTTCCTCCTGGTACTAGTGCCCAGCTGGCAGAACTGATAGCTCTCACTTGAGCTCTAAAATTAGGAAAAGGAAAGAGAGTAAATGAATACACAGATTCTGAATATGTTTACCTGGTTCTCCATGTTCATGCTGCCATATGTAAGGAAAGAGCGTTCCTTACCTCGGCAGGAACTCCCATTAAATATCATAAGGAAATTTTAGACTTATTACATGCTGTACAAGAACCAAAAGAAGTAGTAGTCTTACACTGTCAGGGTCACCAGAAAGGAGATAAGGTAGCAGAGGTCAATCGCCGAGCTGACCTAGAGGCAGAAAGGGCAGCTGGACAAGAATTTATAGAAGGACCTTTAGTATGGGAAAATCCACTCCAGGGAACTAGACCTCAATACTCATCAGAAGAGGTAGAGTGGGCAATCTCCCAGGGACATAATCTTCTTCCTTCAGGATGGTTAGCAACTGAAGAAGAAAAAGTGCTCCTACCTGCTGCACTGGAGGTTCCAGCTGGGGAAAGTACTTAAAACTCTGCATCAAACCTTCTGTATGGGCATAGAGCATACACATCAATGGTCAAATCTATATTTACAGACAAAGGTCTCTTCGAAGCTGTCCAACAAATAGTCAAAGAATGTGAAGTATGCCAGAAAAATAATCCTTTGGCACATTGCAAAGCTCCTCCTGGGGAACAGCAAGCCGGTCATTACCCAGATGAGGACTGGGAAATGGACTTTACTCATATGCCTAAGTCTCGGAGATATCAATATTTGCTACTATGTGTAGATACTTACACAAATTGGGTTGAGGCTCTCCGCTGTAAAACAGAGAAATCCGAAGAGGCAATAAAAGTCCTGATTAATGAAATAATCTCTAGAGTTCCATTTTATTTTATTTTTAATTCTTGCAACCTCTGTGCCTCCAATTTTACTTATTTATACAATGCAGATTTTAATGCTTTTCTGACAAAAGTCAAAGGAGTAATGTGAAAGCAACATACATTTTCTTGTTTTAATGCATATATAAACATAGTGTCAGTTCTCCTAGGTTAACTTTTGTTTTCTCATCTTCAAGCAATGATGCTTCTAGAATTTTTTTTTATAGGAGGAGCGATGAATAAGCGTTAGGTTTGGACAAGGATTTGGAGAACCTGTTATCCTGTAGCTCCATGTGCATATGAAATACATCATTGTAACTTAGAATGTGAATTATGGAACAAACTTGAAAGTTAGCAAAATATTCTAACATATTTTTATGATCTCTACTTGCAATAGGAAACTGTTAGGTTTTTCTATCAAAGCATAAGTGCACCAAAAACAAAAAATTCTGGATGGACAAAAAGAGATTTGAGGGGCAAGACTAAAACCCCCCAAACCTTCCTCAGGATGAACACAAACCTGATATTTTTCTGTTGCTGCTGTTCCATGTTGCTAGGCTCTATTCAAGCAAAATTTTGAAAAGCATTGCTACAGTACTGTGCCTCATTTCTTTCTCACTTTGGAATAATGATGCCCTTTCCAGATAAAGCATCTTAATTAAACACATGACATTTGAACTAGACCTTGAAGAACAGGTCAGAGTTATCTTGGGAAAGAGGTAGGAGAGGAACACCCAGAAAATAATATTCAAAAACATAAAGGCACAGAACATAAATGTCTCTGACAAAGTGACAAAGATAGAGATCAAAGGTAAATTTTAAAGTGGCATGGGTTAATTCACTAACTCAATATAGATACATTTACATAAATAGCATGGATAGATACTAGAAATAAAACAGGGGATTAGACATGGGCCTGACCTCATGATGTTTAGCAAATATTGTGTTCCCTAAGGCAGCAGTTCCCAACCTTTCTGGTACTAGATACTGGTTACACGGAAGACAATTTTTTTTTTTGGGACTGGGATTGGGGGACTGTTTTTGGGATAATTTAAGCATATGACATTTATGGTGCACTTATGTCTATTATTACTACATTATAATACATAATGAAATAACTATACGACTCACCGTAATGCGGAATCACTGGGAGCCCTGAGCTTGTTTCCCTGCAATGATTCCCTCTGGAGCTGATGGATGGGAAGCAGTGACACATCATCAGGCATTAGATTCTCACAAGGACCCTGCAACCTAGATCTCTCGCATGCACAGTCTACAATAGGATTCGTGTTCCTATGAGAACCTAGTGTCATGGCTGGCTGATCTAACAGAAGGTGAAGCTCAGGCGATAATGGGAGTGAGAGGGAACAACCAGAAATACAGATAAAACTTCACTGGCTCACCCGCCACTCACCTCCTGCTCTATGGTCTGGGTCTTAACGGGCCATGCATAGGTACCAATCCGTGGACCGGGGGATTGGAGAGCCCTGCCCTGTAGTACACAGGCAGTTGACACTGAGAAACAGATCAATTCATTAATGCAGAACCTACAATGCCAAACAAAAGATGTGAGGGCTTTATCTTGTTGTAACTAACAACACCTCTTGTATTTCTCTAATTATATGTCAGGCACTACCCTAATAACTTCAAATTTATTCACTCATCTATCATTAGAACAACATTATGGTACAGGAATACACTTGATGTATCCATTGGATTGATGAGGGGATTCAGACATAGAGTAGTTATTTAAGTTGGCTAAGGTCTTCAGAGCTAGTAAGAGGAGGAACCAGGACTTCAGCACTGGTAGGGTGGCTTCAGAGTTGTAGTCTTACTGTTTGTAATCACAAAAATAAAGCTACAGTTATGTTTCACTTTACAGAACAAAGTCCTGAGGCTTAAAGATGCCAGGAAATTAATGTAGAGATATTGCAATATGTATCAGAGTTCAAACTAGACTCCAGAAGGCTGCAAACTCAGTGCTCCTCCTGGTTCACATAGAGAACACATCAGTACCGTGAGACACAAAAAGGTTTCAGTGGGATGCCTGATTAAAAGAAATATGTTTACAATGAAAGAGGTGATTGTGCTGCTTTTCTTTGTATTGGTCAGACCAGTGTGGGAGACCTCAATCAACTGAAGTTCAACATGTTAAAAGGTAGACAGAGTTTCTTATTGCTCTAAGTAAGTTTAAAATTGGGCCAAAAGGGCCTTGATTGATAAGGGTGGCTGACACATTTTTCGAGTTTTCACTGGGCATGATTCACAAAATTGTATAGTCCCAGGCTATTCCACCATTAACTACCTCATGGGAACTAGCTTTAACTTCTCCAGGACTTGATCCACAGGGAAATACGTGCAAGAATAAAAAGCATTAATGAATTCAGGATTCATTTCTCACTAAACAGCAGCCTGGGGTGATGTCATACACACACACACACGGAACAAGTCAGCCCCATTTCCAGCATTGCCTCATTTGAGCTTGGCACACAAGGACAATTGATGCTGACTCAGAGTTATTTCAAGATGGAAAAAGCGTCCTGAATTATCACACCCCACGTAATCCCAGCCACCCTGCATTTCCTCTCCTTCCTGTCCTAAAGGTGGGTACATCCCTCTCAAATAACAAGATTTAACTCATTTTAGGCCCTTCTCCTTCTGCACAAGATCCTGAAATTTTCCCTAACCCACATGTTTGATGGTGTAGAAGAAACAAGTCTCAGAAATAAACTAGTTTATCATTAGATGGAAGCAAGGTATCACCTTTATTAATGAGAAAGCAGTTTGGCGGAGATAGTGCATTTCTCATGCAGACATACCTTCTGCTATTGGCTCCTGCCTTTGAATTAGAAAGCCTTACTCTACCATCTGCAGCAATTGCTATCCCTCTACAAGCCTTTGCTCCCAGGAAAAGTAAACTGCATTATATGACAAAAAGCAACAAAGGCTTTAGACTCTCTCAAAAGAAAAATAAATTGTGTCAAGAATGTAGTTTATTACTTCCCAATTGACTCTAAGATTAGTCAGTAACTTTTCCATGATGTAGTGAGTAATGAGACAGAGAAGCGGAGTGTTTCACTGACTGATCTCAATCCACGAGAAAGAAGAAGTATTTGCCTCCATCCTCCCTCCACATTGTGTTCTCTTAGCACTGTGCTTTCTTTGTCCAGGGAAAAGAACACAAGTTTAACAAGCCAGTTCTTCCCATTCCCAGACCTGGCCCCACATCCAATGCTAACACTGCTTTTTGGAATGAATACCCTTTAGAAGTATCAATGATCCAAGTTGACCTTCCCCAATTCCTCCAGACTCTAAAATGGGTCAGAAGAGCACGTTGGTTAAAACAACTCTACGGCTGAAATTTAATGTCTATTTGATTGTCCAGATCACATGTTTTTCTCAATAACATTGCCCAAATAGCCTTTTAGGAGATTAATTTTGAACTTGAGTGATAACATAATTATACTCCAATCACAAAATGTCAATAAAGAGATGACCCACAGTTAAACAACATTTTTATTTTTTGCTACTATAGCTGACTGGGACAATATGAAAATAGCAAGATCAAATTACTTTGAAACTTAAAGTCTAAATATAATGCTTCAGTAGAATTAAGGCCCAAATTAATTTTTTTCTGGTACCTGTGAGTAACAATTTAAAAGATTTTAAAGTCCTCACTCATTTAACTTTTTTGGCCATTTGGCCGCAGTTGGAAGGGTTCTTAACACATCGAAAAAGTATTCTCTCAGTATTTGAAAACTGGGCTCTTTCTCATTGGAAGGGGTGTGTTTTCCTCTTCATGGTCTCTGACGTTGTGTTTGTTTAACACTGAGTCTCTGAAGTTCTTCACTATTTAAAAAATTCCAAGCAGTTACTATTAAAGAAAAGATTATCATATCAATGGCATTTGTTCTGAGAACTGGATAAACAGACCAACACATCATGTGTTCTAAAAGAGTTTTCAAAGAGAAAAAATATTTTCAACCTGATCATTTGTACTGCCAAAGACTACAGCAGAAACTTAGTGCTGTGCTGAAAGAAGATAGATATCTTGGTGGAGACTTTGCTGGCATATTATTCAGTTTACGCTATTTTTTAAAAAATCTAATAATTGAAATTTTAACTCAATCGGAAAACTTTCTCACCAAGATATTAATTCTGGAATTTTTCAGGATATCAATAAAATTTACTTATAATACTGACTGATACATCCGAATCCCTCTTGATTTCCATGTCTGCTGAATGGGGTTCAAGTAAATGGAGTTCCCCACACTTTCTTATGATAAAGCATTTTTTAGTACTGAAATACTAAGGCTGCTTCTCCTTCATTTATCTTTGAAAGTTTTAAGACATAAAAAATATCCCTTCTTCAAGAGGGTTTCCCCGCTAATGAATAATTAAGAGATACAGAATCAGTTTATCACCAGATAGTGTTGATAGTGGGAGGATTAGTTAGTTGATATTTAAACCCCATGGAAAAGCAGGTTGATATGGTTGGCTATGGTCCCCTGCCCAAATCTCATTTTGAATTGTAATCCCTATAATTCTCACATGTGGAAAGAGCGACCTGGTGGGAGGTGATTGGATCTAAGGAGCGGTTCCCCCATACTGTTCTCATGATAGTGAGTTCCCACAAGATCTGATGGTTTTATAGGGGGCTCTTTCCACTTTGCTTCCTTCAATTCCCTGTCTCACCTGCTGCCATATAAGACATGCCTGCTTCACCTTCAGCCATGATAATAAGTTTCCTGAGGACTCTCCAGCGATGTGGAACTGTGAGTCAATTAAACCTCCTTTCTTTATAAGTTACCCAGTGTTGGTGGTATTGTTTATAGGAGTATGAGAACAGATTTATCCACTGGTGCTGGCTCTAGATCTGCAATTTTCTTCCTCCGCTTGAATCCTTACGAAAATTGGTCAGCCAGTTTAGACTCTTCCCTAAGCCTGTGTTAACAATTTCAAAGTAGAACTATCCTTGTGCTCTGTAACACACTGATAATTCACTTCCTTTCAGACCAAGCACAGCACATGTTCCTCTACCAATGAGACCTAAAAGTTCTTTAGTGAGAATATGTTGTCTCTAATTAAACTCCTGCCTCAGCTGACCCTTTTAACTAATGCCTCTGAGGCCACCACCATTTGCATGGTTCCTGTTCTTCATGCACGTAAAGTAGGTATAAGTCAAGATCACGATGGTGGGACCTATACCCACAGGCAGTCTACCAATTTGTTGGGACTCCAGAAGACCCCTGCACATCAGTTGGGACATATTTCTATATAAGCTATAACAGAACTCTAGTCGGTGTCACAATAACTGGCGGTAACCTGCCATGGTAAAAATATTGCAAAGATTCAAAGTCCCTAGACCATGCCACACATTTGTAAAGCCAACTCCACAATGGAAAGCCAGCTGCACTGTGCAATGCAGGTGGCAAGTCACTAAGATTTTTTTTAAGCCAGCATGGCCTATGCTTAGAAAAGCACAGTTTACAAGCATCTGTTCAAGCTCTGTCAAAAGCCAAAATCATTCCATGCATAACTTGTGTCCAAAATTTTACACCTTGCTCATTTGTCAAGGTGCTTAGCCCATGCATCAGAGTTATTTTAGAGAAGCTAAATGAGTAACACTCCTTTTGCCATGACCTGGATTACAGACTTACTAAAAATAATGAACGTTTCAAGCAAATAAAAGCCAAAATATACCCATTATTAATAATAAGAATATACTGGAGTACAAAACTTGCATTTGTGAGCAATTAGACATATTAACAGTAGCTCCTGAATTAGACACACTTACTGATCCAACCACAGATTATTCTACATGGAAATGGACCTGGTAAAAGTTACAGAATGAAGGAACAACATGTGATAAATTTATCTGCTATGAGATGACCTTTGGTGGAACACAGAATATCACTCTCTTATTGGATAGGGAAAGATAGTGCTGGGCTCTCAGAAAAGGATGGAAGGCAGATTCTTGTTGCAGTGGTCTACAAGGTTTAGCAGGAATATTCTAGGTGAGAACCTGAGTGAGTGGAGATTCCTGGAATAAGTGGCACACGGTGTAAAGCAAAGATACTCTAATAATGATAAATAACTTATTTATTTATCATTATGAGAGTATAAAGCATAAAGGGAGAGGTGGGAGGCTACATGGTTAAAAAGATAAAAAGTTGCCAACTTATGAAACCCATTTAGGAGTTAATTAGGAGGTTCTGAAGGCTGTAAGTAGCAAAAATTCATGATCAAACACGGTTTGCCATTTGCCACTTTTATGTACTGTGTTTCTGAAAACATAAATTATAATGCTTTCAGTACAATTAAAATTACAATTGTAAAAATAATGTTCACTAAGCACTTACTGTATACATGACCTTTGCTAAAGCCTTTTCATATGTTACCTCTTTTAATCACTAAAGCAACTCTGAGGGAGGGGGGAAATGTCATCTACATGGCAGAGGGGATGATAAATGGTGGGACCAAGGTTCAAATGGAAAGCTGCCCACTTCAAAGCCCAGGCTTTCAACCTTCACTCCCACCATAGTTTTAAATAAGCCTCCCTTATTTTGTCTGAAAGCAAGTTTTACATCAGGAGAGAAGAGAGAAGAAAGACATTTGTACTTGGAGGAATCAACTGGTGCCAATCAGGAGATGGTAACTGCAGAGTCATAGGTGAGCTGGGTTCCCCACGAAAGAGCTTTAAAAGAAGAGACTGAATCAAGTCAGAGATGTCCCCAAAACAAGTCCAAAGAGCTAAGCAAGAGAAACATTGATCAGACACCAAAATTCAGCTACAAGTGAGCATCCAGATGGAGGCATTATGAAGGGGAACTTAGACTGAGGGAAGAAAGTGCCAGCCAGAATTCTGGATAGGAGAGCAAGAACCAGGACCTCGTTCAAGAGGCAACCTGCTTAAGAGTAAAGCGAGATCAGATTCATGCAAAGACCTGGAATTCAAGTAGGTTAATGAGCAGATAGTGTGAGCCTATGACAGGAATTTACAGTAATCATAAGGGTGCTAATAATTACGTGGAATTGTAGAGAATAATGAAAGTACACACACTGGAGAGAAATTGCATGGATTGGCATCTCAGCTTTCTCATTTACTATGATAGTTCTGTAGTTCTGTTACCTTGGGCTGGTAATTCAACCACTCTCTGCCTCAATTTCCTGGTCATTAAAATGAGTTAATAACTCTTTTTTGTTTGTTTGTTTTTTCAAGATGGAGTCTCACTCTGTTACCCAGGCTGGAGTGCAGTGGCAGGATCTCAGCTGACTGCAGCCTCGACCTTCCTGATTCAAGCGATTCTCCTGTCTCAGCCTCTCAGGTAACCTGGATTACAAATATGCACCAGCACCAGTACTATATATATACTCTATAGTACTATATATATACTCTCTCTCTCTCTCTCTCTCTCTCTCTCTCTCTCTCTATATATATATATATATATATATATATATATATATATATATATATATAGTGTGTGTGTGTGTATAGTACTTTTATATATATATTGTACTTTTAGTAGAGACCAAGTTTCCCCATGTTGACCAGGTTAGTCTAGAACTCCTAACATCAAGTGATCCACCTGTCTCAGTCTCCCAAAGTGCTGGGATTACAAGCATAAACTACCAGGCCTGGACTAATGACAATTCCTATAGCATAAGGTATTCTGAGGACTAAATGGGGCAATATATGTAAAACACTAATTATAATTATTGACAAATTACATAATGCTTCTTGTTATTAGCTTACTTATAATGATTTTAACATTCAAAACTGAAAAGTGAATCTTTGAGAATCTGTGTGACTTTCTGAGGATTAAATAGCTGAAAAATGGTAGAAGTAGAATTTGAACCAGGAAAGTATGGTTCTTGAATCCATAGATTTAATCTCTATTAAGTGTTTTCTCTTCCAAAATGTATTACTTCTTAGTATTCTTTGTTAACAAAACTTACTTTACAAAATATGGAACTCTCAATGGCATATATTAAATAATATTTGTCTATAGCTGAATTCTGTTGCCATACGCAGTCATTCATTGCATAGCTGTAAGAGGATTTCTTGTTTTAACTAATGACTGTGTTCATATATACATAGTAAAATGTTTCACCCGTGGGGTTGCTCATTGCTTCTGAAATGCCATCAATCTCTGGTGATAAGTTGTATTAATTTTGTTATAAATTTGCAATCATGAAAAAGAAACATAGACCCATCCAGCTGTTCACTTCCTCAAGTGACTTATCTCCATCTGTTGTGATCAATCTATTCTAGCACCCCTTCAGACTCCCCGCCAATTAATTCATGCCCCTTTGTAAGGTTGCTTGATTCTTGAGTTCTTCCATGGGGTTTCCCCGTTATAGGTGAGAGTAGTGGTGAGCCAGGAATCAGAGAATAGTAACAATGGCCTGGCATAGGCAGAGAGGGCAAAATTCAACTTGACCAGTGCGTCATCCTCAACAGCAAAGAACTCTGTTTTCTCCTTTGAGCAGGAAGTCAGTGGCTCCTGTTAATCAATCATTTGATGCCCTGTGAGATCTGAACTCTGCTTAGAGCCCCGGGTTCACCTTGTCATCCTGCACTCATGCTGGTCTCCAGTCAAATGCACTGAGAGTCATCTGAATGCCCTGCACCCTTTATCATTGCTGTGATTTTGTACCTGCTGTTATCTCTGGAAAAGTTTCTTTTCTCCTACTTTGCTTTGCTTGGTGATCTCAGATCCTGTGAATGTATCATGTAGGTAGGCTACCTTCAGCGGCACTTCCCCTCTGTATTAGTTTCTCAGTTTTACTGTAACAAAGTGCCACAGGTTGAGTAGCTTAAACCACAGAAATTTCTCACAGTTCTGGAGGCTGAAAGTTCAAAGTCAAGGTGTTGACAGGTTTCATTTCTTTTAAGGTCTCTCTCCTTGGCTTATGGACACCAATCTTCTCCCCTGTAGCTTCACATGGTCTTTCCCCTGTTTCTGTGTCCGAACCTCTTATAAAGATACCAATTATATTGAATAGCGCACACCCTAAAGCCTCATTTTAATTATCTCTTAAAAGACCCTATCTCTGAAAACAGTCACATTTTGAGATACTCAAGATTAGGCTTTCAACGTGTGAATATAGAGGAGATACAACTCAGACCGTCACAGGCATTAACTCTGAAAGCGTCCCTTCTGCTGATATTCCTGGTAAGCAGTAAGTGCCTCCCTTGGAGCTGTGTCATGATTGTGTGTTCAGATGTCACCTACTGTAGGCTGTGATCTCTCAAGTCCTGGCCTAGCTCCTGTTAGTAGCCTCTCCTCAATTAGGTAGCAAACTGTTGACAGTGTAAGTGGCTAATTGTTAAATTGGCAAATGATCCAGAAAAAGGGGATAATGTTAATAGAAATATAGTTATTAAACATAATTATACATTTGTCTATATCTATCTATTTATCTATCTGTTGTTTTATCTATCTTCTGTCTTTTTTCCATGTACTACTCAACTGCCATTATTTAATTAGGAGAATGGATATGTCTATCAGTTGTTTTATACTTAAAAAAATTAAGTAATTTTAATTTTTTCATTAACTTTCATGAGCACACTTAACTTTTATTTGTGCTTAAACATAATACTTCTTTTATTTTTGTATTTCCTGGTATCTTAAAGGAAGCACCTATATTATGCAAATAGCAGCAGTTAGCATATAGCTATGAGACAGGGTGGCTCTGGATAATTTTCCATAAAAGGAATGATTTAACTTGGACTTTCAAAGGTGGGGAGTGGAGTGGGATACAAATAAGTGAACTAGCAAAATAATACCAAAAAAAAAAAAAAAATGGAAAGCACTGTTTGATCTTCCCATTCAGAATTCTCTTCTGGTCAAATATGCTTCAGGAAAAAAAGGCCATCAAGTTGCTTGAGTTTCTCAACCTTTGTGCTGGACGTCCTTTTGTTTACCTGACTTTTCATCAGTCACTGAGAGACCTTCTGATGATACCAAAAGCACTAGGAAATAGCAACAAAAAGTGGAACAAAATGTCTGCAACAGAATGGCTAGTATTAAAAAGTCAAGGCTGGATGTGGTGGCTCGCACTTTGGGAGGCTGAGGTGGGTGGATCATGAGGTCAGGAGACCACCCTGGCCAACAGGGTGAAACCCCATATCTACTAAAAATACAAAAATTAGCCAAGTGTAGTGCTGGGCACCTGTAGTCCCAACTACTCAGAAGGCTGAGGCAGGAGAATCACTTGAATCCTGGAGGCAGAGTTTGCAGTGAGCCGATATTGCACCACTGCACTCCGGCCTGGGCAACAGACCGAGACTTTATCTTAAAAAAAAAGTCAAAATGTAACAGATGTTGGTGAGGTTGTGGAGAAAAGGGAATGCTTATACACTTTGTTGGTGGGAGTGAAAATTAGTCATCCATTGTGGAAAGCAGTGTGGCAGTTTCTCAAAGAACTAAAAACAAAGTTATCATTCGACCCAGAAATTCCACTACTGGGTATATACTCCCCAAGATATAAATTATTCTTCCATAAGGAGACATGCATATGTGTGTTCATTGCAGTGCTAATCACAATAGCGAAGACATAGAACCAATCTAAATTTCCATCACTGGTAAACTGGATAAAGCAAATGTGATACACATTCACCATCGAATACTATGCATCCATCAAAAATAATCAGATCATGTCCCTTGCAGGAAATCAAACTAAATGCTCATCAGTAGTAGACTGGATAAAGAATATGTGTTACATATACACTGTAGAATATTATACAGCCATAAAAGGGAATGAGATCATGTCCTCTGCAGGACATAGATGTAGCTGGAGGCTATTATCCTTAGCTAACTAATGCAGCAATAGAAAACTAAATATGACATATTCTCATATATAAGTGGGAGCTATATGATCAGAACACATGGACACAAAGAGGTGAACAGACACAGGGGCCTATGTGAGGAAGGAACATAGGAGAAGGGTAAGTATCAGATCAAATAACTATTAGGTACTAGGTTTAATACCTGCGTGACTAAATAATCTACACACTAAACCCCCAGGACACAAGTTTGCCTATATAACTAACTTGCACATGTAACTGTGAACCTAAAATAGAAGTTAAAATAAAGAGGTCAGTGATGAAGTTTGGGCTGGACAAAAAGAGGCAAAGAAGGTTACCTGATGGATGAGATCCCCCTGGAGCTATGAATCCCCAGCACTCCCATCTGCTGTCCTGTCGGCTCATGGCAGTGTTTGCTTCAGATGTTTATCGAACTGCTGAGAGATAAATAGCACGTGACAGATAACTTAAAAAAAAATTTCTCTTGACTCAATCAAGTGTCAATTCTGAAGATGTAAGCCCTTTCTGATTAGCTTAGTTGCTAAATATCCACTCATAAGTGCTGATAACAGCATGAGAAACTTCATTTCCTTAGACCTCTGAACTTTACGTGGAATCAGTAGTTCATCACTGCTGATAAACTGTGAGAAACTACCTTTCCAATTACCAACTGTTAAGTATATTTACTGAATTTATTGCGGGCTCAGGTAGGTTTTCTAATTGTTTTAATGATCTCTTTTCCATAAATATTACGCACACTTACAAACACTCTTTAAAAGTATTTATTCACTTATTAAACATATATATTGCATGACTAGTATGTACCCAACATTGAGTCATTTTTTCAGTACACAAAGTTAGAAATATTAAGGCTTTAATGAATTTAAAATGTAAGCTGAGAAGCATGTCTGTGACCAAGTAATTTCAATACAATACCAAATCAGAAACTGCTTTTAGTGATCAAACTAGGCTTTCAAAGGTAAAAGGAAAAGCTAGTTTCATTATTTCTTTCATTGCTGCTTCAAACTGACTCTCCAGAATGGTACTTTATTTCTGTTTAAAATTTTGGAGCTATTCCACAGCTTTCCTGATTGGTGTTAGATAAGCTCCATGTCCTCGTCCCTTTTTGACATTACAAATCTGATAATAACCAAATAACTCCAATTCAGGTTAAGGCCATATGAATATTCAGGACACAGTCAAATTAAAGCCCAGGATCTGATTCAAGCTCAAATGTTTTCAGTGGGCAGTGAATCAAAGTTTGCTTCATCTGTCTTTGACTCCTACTTGCAAAGTTGGCCCCTGATGACTTTGGCTGAATCCCTCTCTAGGAATGACCCTTAACTGAAGAGAATTCTTACCTGGAATTCCTCTTTTCTTGGCTAATATATATATTAACCCTCAGGTATCAGGATACAAACATACAAACTATTAAATCAGAGAGTCCATTTCAAACTCTCCAGACTAGTTATTTGTCTGGGTTATTCACCAATGATTACTGGATATTTACCAATAGCATCACCCAGGACCCATTTATATAATATTTCTCCATGCTTATATTCATGCTATACCTGTTGTGTACTTACTCTGCAAATAGGAGAGAAAACCACACCTACATGCTTAATCACTGTATCCCCAGGATGGAGCACTGTGCTCAGTATACGTTAGAAATTTGGCAAACATTTTCTAAACAACTGGATCCACAAAAATTATTGCAGTGCTTTGATTCCAGTAAATTTTTTTTGTTGGTTTGCCAAGAGATGGATGACTTCATTTACTATCATCCGACACCAACTTGAGTTAAAACTTCCTCCAGAATTTTTAGCAAGCCCTCTTAAAGATGAGAGGAAAGGTAAAGAAAATGAAATAAAAACTCGAAGTGGTAAAACATATTATTATCTATAATAACAATATGTCCAAAAGAAATATAATGTGTACTATAAATGCAAGCCACCTGTATATGAGTCAGGTTTTTGTAGTCATGTCAAAAAAATTAGGAAAACAGCTAAAATTAATTTTACTCATTGATGTATTTTATTTAATATATTTAAAATATTACAATTTCACCATGTAATCAATATAAACACTATTAGATGCTTTGCATTTTGCTTTAGTAATGGTTTTTAGAATCAAATATACTTTATACTTACAGCAAAATGTGCAATACTTATACCTGGAAAATGTAAGGGTATAAGTGTTACCAAAAAAATGTCAATTACTAGAAGTAACAGTTCAGTGTTAAATAACCATATGTGCCTAGTAGCTATTATATCATACAGTGCAGGTGTATAATATACCCCAACAGGGAATTCTATATACATTTCCCCAAACCTCACAGTATTATCTATTATTTTTATGTGTATGTATGCATATATGCAATGTTTTGTTTTCCAAAACATGTTTGTAATTCTAGCCGCTAGCAATATCTGAGCCCCTGATTTTCATTTGGTTTATTTGAGGCAACTATAATTTTCTCTTGCATATATTAAATAAAACTTTTCAGACAATTTAGTTATAAGCATTGGCCAGTGTTTTAGTAGTCTTGTATGGCAGAGTTTTTCAAATCTGTGGCCAATTTTAAGATTTTAGGAATTAAGAACTGACCCAGTGGCCAATTCAAAGATTTGCTCTTGGTTAGTATTTCATATGGCGAGAGAAGGAATAGGTAGCTTTGTTAGATTATCTATTAAATATCAATAATCACATTGGATTCAGGAAGAAAATAAAGTCTCCTTAAAGGGCACTGGATTATGACTAACAGTAAGCTGGCAGTCAACTGGGTTGGCGAAGTTCTTATAATATAACTGCATTTTATTAAAATTCAGCAGAAAATCACTTACCATTTTGTCCGAAATACTGATTTCTCCCCAGAAGAAGGGTATTGTGAACTACATTGCTCAAAAGTGTTTTTTTTTTCTTCTACAGTAATGATGTCATTACTTCCTGTTGTTTCAACGACCAAATCTGGATTTTCAAGAAATGAAACAGGACTACTGAAAAGTCTTAGCCATTAAAACAGAGTGTGGATGAGAAAGTTTCAGATGATAAGGTGAGAAACAAAGATTGGTCCTCTAAGTTTTGTATACCATTCCAGGAGTGTGGCTTGTATGTTTAGCTTCCCTAATAAAACTTTTGGGATATTTCAATGTTTGAAATGATTTTGGTAATTCAACCAATGGTGAATGTTATATAATAATTCTTTTAAACCATTGCAGCCAATTTCTATCAATTTTAAGCAGAAACGCCAAAAGTTTTAGGGATTTTTGTACACTGCATGTACCACTCTTTTGTTCCAGCACAGAAAACTCCTGAGACTTGTCTAATAAATTCCAACAAAACAGCTGATCTTGAAGCAAAATATTTTGTAACATTTATACCCTTACATTTAAGTAGGTGATGATAAATACAGAAGAAAACAGGGGCATTTCAGACACATATAAATATAGAAGCGTATTTTGAACTAATTAGTTGAAAAATGATTTTGAAAAATCATGCCCCCTGCAGAGAGAGAGTTTCTTTACAGAAGAAAATCTTATTTGAGTGGAGAGCTATGTCCACATCTGAAGGAGTAGATGTAATTGAGAAAAATCTTGTAATAAACCCAGAATGGAAACAGTGAGACTGCTATCAACATGTTGGCTTCCTAGATATCCCCAAGCCTTTCTCGACTGTGGATTTACATGAAACGATGACACTTAAATAAAAAAGGAATCCAGTCTCATATACAAATACGGGACAACTCAGCATCACTCACTTATTTTTTACTATTTTCTAGCATTTACAAGAGCTTGTATTTCTTACGTCTTCCTACTCAATATTTTGCTTTCTCTCAGGTCTTTATATTTTTCCCCTCTTGTTTCTTATAGCTGTTCTCTTTTTCTGTACCAAATATTGACCCAAAGATGAAACAAAATTTATTTTACTTTGATTTTCTCAAGGCGCTTCTCTGACAGAGTCATTTCTTCAAGTAGAATTTATTTAAATTTGGGAGTTAACGCCAAGCAGGTAACAGCTAAGATCCAATCAACACATAATTTATAATGAAATATTAGGTAGCTCCACCTTTCAAAGAATCTGAAATATTTACCTCTTGGATGCCTTGTCTTCCAGAGATCTCATGTCTCATTTTGAGCACGGCTACTTCTCTACGACATACTCTCACGTCGTTTTATTTCTGAGAACACTTACTCTTCTTATCTGAATCCCAGGCCATCAAGATCGTATCCTGAAGACTCTTTCCACACTAACATTCCAATAAAGTGTTTGCGAAGACATAGATATCTTTTCCCTCAGAATTATGCACTTTGCTGTTAAACCATCTCTTCCTCGCACCTTCTCCCCATGCAGACTTTTCAACTGCCTGAAAAATAATTCTAGGAAATGTAATATATAATGCCAATAAGATAAAGAGGTAGACTCTCCACTCCCCAGAGATGGGGGATTCATTCTGTAGCTGGACACAGTAGGCAGTGCTCTTACAAGCAAGAGCAAGGATGTAATAAATAAAAAATAAATGGTGGGAGTCTCCCCTGCACGAGTTTGGTGAGGGCATGCTAAGCTTTTCCCAGTAAAGGTCAATCATCAAGCAAAGTCATGGCATTTGTCAAGGAATTCTCAGACTGTCTGTTAGATTCTGGTCCATTTTCCCAGACACCACAAAACCATGCCTTTCACTTAAAAACAAAAATACTTCTATACAATTAAATAATTCACTTAAAACAGTCACACTTTTGGAAGAGGGTTTAATCTCTTACCTATAGAATAGCCTGGTTAAAAAAGTTCTTACAGTTATGCCTCCTGTGTGAGAAAATGTAACATAGACTGGCAGGTTCATCCAAATGCTGAAATTCTGCCTTTGTTTTCACAATGTCCAGGTACTGTGTGGTGCGGAGTGAGCACATTTTGCCCCTAAGTGGGATTCCTTTGAAGCAACAGGCTCCTCAGGACTGTAGCCTTGGCTTAGGCACAAGCTAATTTCAAACTCTGCATAGTTCGCATTGCAGCACCTTCTTTTCATTATTGAAATGAAACAGTATTTTATTTTCAAACTATATTTTTTGAAGTAAAATACTGTTTGAAAAGCCTGGCATATGTTTTGCTTACCAGTTTTGTCATCCCTAAAATCAAAATAAAAAAGAATAAAACAAACAACATCATTTTTCAACTAATCAGTTCAAAATACGCTTCTATATTTATATGTGTCTGAAATGCCCCTGTTTTCTTCTGTATTTATCATCACCTACTTAAATGTAAGGGTATAAATGTTACAAAATATTTTGCTTCAAGATCAGCTGTTTTGTTGGAATTTATTAGACAAGTCTCAGGAGTTTTCCGTGTTGGAACAAAAGAGTGGTACATGCAGTGTACAAAAATCCCTAAAGCTTTTGGCGTTTCTGCTTAAAATTGGTAGAAGTTGGCTGCAATGGTTTAAAAGAATTATTATATAACATTCACCATTGGTTGAATTACCAAAATCATTTCAAACATTGAAATATCCCAAAAGTTTTTTTCGGGGAAGGAGAGAAGAATGGGAAAAGATAATAACATACATTGCACACACATTTTGCATAGACACTGGATTAGGTACTTTACATGCCTTATCATGTAATCTTCACAAAAACTTCACAAAATGGGAATGATGTGCCCACCTCATATATAAGGTAAATAAAGATTTAAAACTGCAGTTCCATGGATGTGAAATAGAAAATTTAGACAATATGTTTTTCGAGATGGAGAGTTACTGTGTTCCATTTTCATTAATCATGATCTTCCGGGAAAGGTTAAAAGTAAGAGAGAAAAGTGAATGTGCTTCTAATAATTATTAATAGTTTTAGTGTAGCCAATGAATGCAATTAAGAAGAGATTTAATATGCATTTGCTCAAAGCATGTTGTGAACTCTGCATTTGGTCCTGCCTTTGGACTCAAGTTACAAGCTGCAGTGCAAAATAAAGCCTCATTTTGTTATAGTCTCATGGAGTCACTGATTTCAAGCAGTGTCCACAGCTTCCCCATCAGCCATTTTCATTACTCTTGATTCCAAACCCTTTTGGCAGTTTCGAGATATTCAGTCAACTCTCAAAGGACCAAGATTTTGCCAAATGTTGTCATTGGTTAGCATAGAGAAGAGTCAGCACCAAAGGCAATTTCCCAAAACAGCAGTTTCAGAGTTGCTTTTGGTAATGGCTGCCTTGTTGGTATGAATAGAGCTCTCCCTACAGGGACAGTTAGGAAAGGGGAGTGCAAATGTTCAGAAAGTTGGTTAAAATTAGCACTTTATTCAATCATGAACACCTCCGCATCACCAAATGTGTCTATGTACGTTTATTTTAGGTGTTTACTTTTAGGTAATTGAAAATGTAACAAACATCAGGTGATCGTATTCAATAATAGATGCAGATATTTCAGATTATATAAAAGTCTCTTATGATATAAACTATGTTAGGCTAAAAACGTTAAATACATAAGTATGTATGTATTTACATATTATATATACATACGTATATATAATACGTATGTATGTGTATATATGTGCATATATAAACATATATGTGTATATATATTTCAGGTTTTTAACATTTGTGTATGCATAATATGTATGGACGTGTATCTAGAAGCCAGATGGCTATAATTCCAGTGATGGAGATATAATATTATATCAATTAGCTTCACAGTGTAGCCCAGGGGAAGGAGGTAAACAAAAGTCACAGCTCTGTGGAAAAGAAAAAGAATATTTACAAACTTCTGTTTAAAATGCAAAGGTGAGATGATCAATTAAGGAGCCAAGAGTTCAGGAAGTTAATTGAGATCCAGTCCACTAAGAGCTTCCGATGTCAAAGTAGTATCTTAATTATAAACCTAATATAATTTTCATCTGTTTGATATCTGCTGACAAGGACAAGCAATGTATAATTTTGTCTCATCAAAATATGCCAGCCAGTTCAAGAGTCGGAGGTGTTTGTTATAGCTTAAAGAAGATTAATGTCTATAGATGGGACACAGTTTGGCTGTTTGTATTATATTTTTGTATAGCCATTTTTATTGGCAATGTTCCCTGGTTGTATTTCATTTATTTCTCTTCTTTTTAAAGCAAATTAGCACAAATGGGCATTCAACATCAATGAAGTAACAGCAAAGTCACATGATAAAAGCATGGAATTAAGCCAAGCTGAAGATTCAGATGCAATGAAACAACCAACTTTATCATCTCAATGGTTTCTGTGCCTCATTTAATCTAATATTTCTATTTTGTTCAAGTGAACAAACTGACTTTTAAAAACTAACTTTATTGAGGTAAAATTTACACAGGATCAAATCCAGTCATTTAAAATGTTCAATAAGTTTTAACAATGTATTTACCTATGCAAGCACTTCATATGTATTTTTACACAGTACGTATGTGTACATATCTGCACAATCACACTATGTATTTGTGTACATACAAATACACATACTGCATACATACAAGTAGCTATATACTTGTGTACCATATATATATATATAAACTTTTTAATATACTTGATTATATAATGAGCAGGGAAACTCTAGTTTTCAAGTGTATTGTGGTGTAGTGGGAGACACATTTGACTATAAATCAGGAAGTCTAAATCCTGGTGTTAAAGAGAGTTTGCTAAATAGCACTTTTTCTATTGAGAGAGTCTGCTAAATAGCACTTTTTCTATCTAACTGGGTTATGCACCCGTTGAGGAGTGAGGTAAAAGAGATGGGAAAGAGACAGTGATGAGCTGAATCTGTCTTGTGTAAACTTATGAGAGCTAATTATGTACGTCTCTTTTCAAGCCCTCAAGCATTGACGTCATGGTCATAGTGAAGTAAGTCTAGGTGGAGGTATTTATACCACAGAACTCTGCAGATGCTGCAAGTTTGAGTTTTTTTTTTCTTAGAGTCAAGTGTTAGTTTATCAGCATGATCCTATGAAGAGATCAAAATATTACTATTACTAATGGAGATGAGATTAGTCAAGTGGGCCTCCCAGTGCTGAACTTTGAATTTAGAGTTTTCATTCTCATCCCGGCAGCCATGAGGGCATTGCAGTCCATTCCCAGACTGCCTGGTCTCTGGAATGAGCTCACCACATCGCCAACAGCTATAACAACTCATGCCTTATGTAAGGAGGTCTGTGCCCCCAAAAAGAAGAGGGCATCTTGGCTCTATTTATGCCCTGGCCATGCTTTTGCATACACCAATTAGATAAGCAATCCGTCTCCCATGGGAGGAAAGATGGGGGCAAACAGGGGCACGGGTTTTATACTGATGGAACCCTTTTACTTTGAAGAAAATCTCAAATGTGAGGAAGAAGCCGCCTACCTTTTCCATGCATTCCCAAACTGAATTTAAGACAGGTCTGTTTCTAAATAGTTCTTGGACCCATCATTAATGCTTTTGTAAGAATAGTTTCAACCTCTATAAAATAATTTTAAAAATAGCGTCAGATAATTTCAAAGGGGCCTCTGATGCCGCATTTCTATTATTTACAATTCTAGGTTTCTATATCTGTAGTGTACTGCAACAAACGTTTGAATTCTATTTCAGTGCATTTATACATTCTAAAGAACTGATCCTTTCTAACCTGTAGGCTCACCTTTCACTGGGTCATTTTTGAAAGCTTTTAACAGAGGGCAAATGGGAAGAGTGCTTTGACCTTCTTCGACATGAGACCAAAGTCAGCGTGAATAAATAAGCTGCTATTCTAATACATATGATGGATCTATTTCATGTTATCATCTACCAGCTGAAGTAAAGTTCTCTTTTCTCTTTTGAGTTTATTGTTGAAAATAACTGCCTTTTCACCTACAAAAACTCTAGCTGTAGCTTCTTGTATATTTGATCTTGCTCAATGATTGTTAAGAAGGTCAGAGAACCTCAAACATGTGAGTGCCCATGTTATGTGCTTTTACCTCTTTTACAGTCCTTATTATTCTTTAATATAACTTGTTTTTCATCAACCTATGAGTTGCTTGGGTCTTTCATCCGTATCCTTAACGTCCAATGGAGTGTTTGGAATGACAATAGTTTGCAGTATTTACTAAAGGTCTCAGGAAATGCATGATGAGCCAAGACTGTTCTGAAATACTTATCAAACTCATGGTCTAAAATACATATGTGTTAAGAGGAGCCAGTTCCAATGCTTAGACATGTAGGAATTTCAGATGAAAATGTCTATCAACAGGAAACCAGTTGTTTTCATCTGTTTTGTGTTGCTATAACAAAATATCTAAGACTGGGTAGTTTATAGAGAAAAGGTTTTCTTGGCTTATGATTCTGGAGGCTGGAAAGTTCAAGATTGGGCATCTGTAGCTACCAAAGGCCTCAGCCTGCTTCAAATCATGATGGAAAGCAAAAAGGGAATGGAACCGGCATATGCAAGGAGGTCACATGGCAAGAGAGGAAGGAAGAGAGAGAAACAAACTAAGGAAGTCAGCCTATTTTTAACAACCTGCTCATGCAGGAACTAATTCATTTTAGTGAGAGCTAGAACTCATTCAGTCCTCATGGGAAGGCATTCATCTATTAATGAAGGATCCATCCTCATAACTCAACCACCTCTCATTAGGCCCTATCTCTCAATGCAGTCCAGCCACATCAGGTATCACATTTTAACAGAAGTTTCGGTGGGAGCAAAGCAAACCATAGTACCAATCAAAAAGCAGTCATTGTGTGCTTCCACTAAATGTGACCCTTTGATTCAAACACACTTCCCTGTATGCTGTTAACAAAATTACTTCAAACATCAAGGGAATATCAGAACTCAAATGACCGTGATGGCAAAGGCTGATGTGGAGGTCATTTTGTTTGAGCTTCTAAATCAGCAGGTTAGGAGAGGAAATCCCCTCTGCAGGAGGCAGGATGTCTTTCTCTGGCGAGAACTGCGGGTGTTTATAACTGCTATCAAGTGAGTGACCAGAGACAACACAATGACTTGCCAAACCAAATTTTAATTAGCAAAACAAAACTCAGATTGGAATGGTGATGCTTTAATGATTTCAATGTCTTTTCAGAAGCAATGTTAAGTTAAAGATAAATCATTTACTTACAAAATTGGCCAGCGAATATTTGTAGGTTGCCCTGTATATGTCAAGGGCTGCTCAAAGCATGGTAGAGGAAAAGTATACAGATAACTCACGAAAAAGAAAAGTTTTGCATTGAACTCATGTTAACATGAGACAAAATTTTTTCAGGTTATTATAGTAGGACAGGGAGATGTCATTATAAACTGAGCTTAACTTCATTGAAACAAAAGGCAAGAAGGAAGCTTTTGAAATATTGCTAGGGGATGGCCAACTTGACTCAGAGATCTGTGTTTGCTAGAGGTGTTAATTGAAGTTAGGCTCCTACCCTATCACGGAGATTGGGAGACAGGGTTTCCATCTTTTGTGACAATTATATTTCAAAAAGGTGGCTTACAGGTTCTTGAGAAAGACATTCCTGGGTTACAGGAGATGTATCTCAATGAGGGCAGAGAAATGTAAAGTTTTCTAAATGTAAGTTTTCTGAAGAAATGTGAAGTCAGCCCATGTTCATATATTGGCCAGAACAAACAGTAAACCCTTTGGCCATGTTTTCAGGCAGGTATTTTAAGAGTCACCCTAGAAACACAGTTTTGGTCTAATAAAAGGCATGCTGGAGTCTGGCCACTTCTCCTAGTCAGGGAAAGGGGGCAAAGTGGGTAGTCTAGAGGGAGTTGTTTATGTGAAGAGTTTAATGTTTTTAACTTTTTTCTCTAAAAAGAAAGGCAATTGAAGATATCTCTTCTCTATGCTATATACATTTTTTTCAAGAAAAACTAGTTGTCACTTTTATTCTAAATGGTGATAGAGAAGAAACCATGTAAGAAGCTACCCGTAAATATAAATAAATATTTTTATTTTTTATCATAATTTTATATATCTGTGCTAACAGGGATTCTTCTAAGGTCTTGGTCTTCCCCCTTACTCGCTTGGGGATATGTAAGATTATAATAATTATTATTTTTATAGCTGTGTCAGACATGGACTTCCTTATTATTTCATCCTTTGAAAATAGCATCACATAGAATATGTTGGAGATTGTCATTTTCCTTCGCTTTCAATACATGAGCAATCCTTGTGGTTCGTTCTGTGAAATGCTTCTTGGGTTAAGAGCCTCTGCCCTGCAGTGAGTACCTCCTCTTGAGCACAGTCTTCCTTCTATTCCCTTGCACTTCTCTTTTTCTACTACTCAGGAGCTGGTAGGATCTTGGTAGGGTTTAACAGGAATTAAACACTCTAGGGACTCCTCATTACCTGAGAAATCAAAGGATTCATTTCTAAATGATTTGTTGAACAACTGTTACAGGTTAGGTACTGCACAATTCCCCTCAAATTCACACTGTCATAGTAATCTAATTTTAGACTTTTCCTAATGAAATTTCTTGACAGTCTCAGCCACTATGAACTCTATTCACTTTCTACATAGAAATACCGACTGTTCTCTTTATGCACTGAACTGCATCTTACCTCAATGTCTGCATATTCAATTCATCTGCTGAGAATGCCATTATTTAGTTTTCATCTGGTAAAATCATATTCAACTTTATGGTCCAACTCAAATATCAACTTTTCTCTATAAACTTGTCTGACTACCCCAGGCCTACTTAATGGTATCTCTTTTAGGTTCCTCCAACTGTTTATTAATCTGTATAAAATCACACATCTGATTATACAGAAATTAAAGATTCATGCCCCCTGCAGAGAGAGAGTTTCTTTACAGAAGAAAATCTTATTTGAGTGTAGTTGAGGGATAACATGAGGAGAAATACCTAATGTGGGTGACGGGGTGGGCAGGGATGGATACAACAAACCACCATGGCATGTGTATACCTATTTAACAGCCCTGCACAATCTGCACATGTACTCCAGAACTTAAAGTATAATAAAAAGAAAAAGAAAAAAAAAAGAGGAAAAGCTACAAAAAAAAAGTATTCTAAAATTATTGAAACTCATTTCTTCTTTCACTTGTTCCTTGAGGAAGGAAATATTTACCAAATATGCCAGACCAGACATTGAATTCATATAATATTCCTTGAATATTGTATGAGAAAGAAAGTCCATAATATGTGAAAGTAAGGATAAGCACTGAGATTAGATTGTCTGGGTTCAATTTTGGCTTTGTCATGTTCTATCATTCTTTACTTTAGAGAGCTTTTCTAGTCTAATATGGCATTTGTTTGGTTTGTGTATGAGTCTCTTGCTGTTAATAAAGATATATCTGAGACTGGGTAAGTTCTGAAGAAAACAGGTTTAGTTGACTCACAGTTCCACATGGCTGGGGAGGCTTCACAATCATGGCAGAAGGCAAAGGAAGAGCAAAGTCATGTCTTACATGGTGGCAGGGAAGACAGAGCTTGTGCAGGGGAACTCCCATTTATAAAAGCATCAGATCTCATGAGACTTATTCACTACCAAGAGAACAGTATGGGGGAAACTGCCCCCATGAGTTAATTATCTCCACCTGGTCCTGCCCTTGAAATGTGGGAACTATTTGCAATTCAGTGTGAGATTTGGGTGGGAACACAATCAAATTATATCAATTTGCTTTTCAGCTAAACTATGTAACCAATGTAAAAGGCATAGTTTGGGCCTGACACAGAATAGATCATTCACAAACCTTGATGACTGAATGGAATATTTAATGAAGTCTGGCCCACCAGTTGCATGTAAGCTCAGTCAGATGAGCTACATTGTTTTATGTTTATCTCAGATATCTACAGGGAAAGCAAACTGGGTTTACTGTATCATTTTTAGTTCCCCTCAGAAAAAAAAGACAACAGTAGATTAAGTAAACAATTAATAGAAAAAAAAGGGATTTTTTTTTTTTTTAGATAAGGTGGGCAATGACCTAAGTGAATATTAGTCATCTACCCACCCCTGTATGTGGATGTTATAAATGATTCACTTAATTTTGTTTCCCTATTCAGGACAGCACTAATTTAAACTATAACAGCAGATTGCACTGACTTTCAGAAGCCATTGCTTTTGTGCATGGCCTGATTTGCCCCCTTGCGGTGTTTTCTCTTTTATATCCAAACATAGGAAATGGATATGGACTTTGGATGCACATTCATTCCAGATAACCAAGAGTGGATCTTATCATAGTGGCAAAGTCATAATAAACTCCTGGTTACATATCAAAATATTTATTACTGTTTGACAAATATTTATTGCTGAAGTAAAGGTGTGGTGGCTTTATCACCCCGTTACAGGGTTCCTGTGACTCTGGAAAAGGAAGCGTTCTGAACACAGCAACAAAATTTGACTTGTGATCCTCATCCAAGAAAAGATAGATAACACGTTCCATAAAAGTTTAGAAGCAATTTCGGTTCCTTGTATTTAAGAAAAAGAACAATTTAGTTGAACACTGAGCATTGATTTGCAATCTAATAGTGTCTGAGGATGCCACCTGTTTTCTTGCAATTAAAATTTAAAAGCAAAATTATATGAAGAGCAACTGGAGTTTAAAGCAATTGTAGAAGATCCAATCAGAACAGAAATCAATTAAATCAAAAATAGTAAAACAAAGGGAAAATAAACATAATCAAAAATTGTTTTTTTCAAAAGATCAAAAAACATTTTTGATTGAAAACATGTTACCAACATGAGAAACAAAAGAGGAGACCATCACTAATCATCCTTAGACACTAAAGGACAAACAATATCATGTGGAGCACTACGCCCACAAATTTGACAACTTATATGAAATGGACCAATTCTATGAAAGGTACAAACTACCAAAATTCATAAGGAGATGTAAGTAATTTGAATAAACCTATTTATGTTAATAAAATTGAATAAAAAACACCTGGCTCAGATGCTTTTAAATTGAACCAAATATTTAAAAAATAAAATACATCAATCCTCTATAATCTTTTCCAGAAAATTGAATTAGAGGGAAAACTTTTTAAATCACTCATTCTACAAGACCACCATTACATTAGTACCAAAATCAGAAAAAAAAAAAAATTGAAAAAAGAAAAACTATAGCCTAATGTCTCTCATAAATATAAAAGCAAAAGTCCTGAAGAAATGTTAATAACTAGCATCCAACAATATACAATAAAATTATACACCATGATGAAGTGAGCTTTAACCCAATTATTGAAGACAGTTTCAACATTTGGAAATCAATCATTGTAATTAACTTCTTCAACAAGCTAAAGGAGAAAAATAAGATGATCAGATCATCTTTTTTTTTTTTTTTGTCTCAGAAAATGCAATTGACAAAATCTAACACTTATTCATGATATAGACTCTCAGCAAATTAAAAATAGAGGGACACTTCCTTAACTTCATGAAGAACATCTATAAAACTTCTTTGGATAACATCTTATTCAGTGGTGAGAAACTCAATTCTTTCTCCCAAGATTGGGTATAAGGCAAGACTGTCTTCTCTCTTCACTCCCATTCAACATAGTGGAAGAAGTCCTAGCTGGTGCCTATGCAACAATTTTGCATGTTCTTCACATGTACCCCAAAACCTAAAATGCAATGAAAAATATATATATATAAAAAATTAAAAATTAAAAAAAAGAAAAGTAAACTATACAGGTTTAAAAGGAAGAAACAAAAATAATCTTTATTCACAGATGACATGATTGTCTACATAGGGAATTAAGAAAAATGGACAAAAGCACTCCTGGTAACTAATAGACAAATATAGCAATGTCATAGAATGTAAGGTTAACATAGAACATTCAACAACCTTTCTTGCTACCCACTCTCACCACATGACATACTGTTTCCCCTTCACCTTCTGCCATGATTGAAAGCTTCCTGAGGCCTGCAGAACCATGAGCCAATTAAACCTCTTTTCTCTATATATATTTTTTCTATGAATGTATTTCTTCTATATATATTTGTCTACATATATTTTGTTTATATATATTTAAGTATATATTCTTTATATGTGTATTTATATATATAAATATATAATCAATCAGTTGCCTACATATAAATGAAGAATTATTTAGAAATTGAATTAAACTTAAATTTTACTTTAAGGAAACGAATAGCAATGTTAACATCTGGAGCAATTTGAACAACAAAATAATATTAAATTGTAGCCCAAAGTGTAAAATAAATATCTGTGAATCCAACCGATATAAGTGATTGATTAAATAAATAAACAGAGGAGAAGAGACAAATGTCTCACGCAAAAGAATTCCACATAATAGCTATTTTATCCTTAGGAGGGGGACAATAACTCCTCATTCCTTAAGTGTGGGTTCCTCATAGTCACTTCCTTCCAAAGGGTATACCAGGGAAAGGGAACAAAAATGTCACTTTACTGTGGAGAAATCTGACAAATGCCATTTCAGCCAGGAGATCAAGGTCAGCATCAACAGTGATAAGTCATGTTGAGGTCTGAGAAAGTGTCACAGCCAGGAGGAATCTTAGAAGATTAGATATGATAAGGCATCCTGAAACGGAAAACACAGGCCTTAAATTAAAAGTAAGAAAATCTGATTAAAAGGTGGACTTTTGATAAATGATAATGTATCGATATCAGTTTATCAATTGTAACAAATTCCCATGCAAAGGTAAGATACTGACAATAAGGAAAACCACGTGGAAAGAATAGATAGAAACTCTCTCTATTACATTCCCAATTGTTCTGTAAACAGCAAGCTGGTCTAAATATAAAGTATAATTTGAATAAATATGGGATGTTTCTGAGCCATAATCACAGCTTAATGCTGCAAGTAAGGAATTGAAAGAATGCTGCATTTTGCAGTAAGAATGTTTCATTTTTTTTCCTGTTTTGTCCCGTAGAACCCTGATGACCTTGAAGAAGTCATTTAACATTTCAAACATCACTTTCCTCCTCTCAGAAATAATAACTACAGCATCCCCCCCCTCCCCGCTTCATAGGATCGTTGTGAGGATTAACTTATTCAATACATGGGAAAAAGATAGATATTGTCATGTGCAGACAGAGAGATGCAACAGAATACAAAACATTCAAGGATAATTAGGTGATAAGGACTAAACAGAAGCACAAAAGAATTAATGTGAGTTAAGAAGGGAGGCATTCTAGCCCTAGAAGGAAAACAAAAGAAACCCTCAAGCTACTGGTTATATTTAAAAATTATTGAATGGCTTGGTGAGTGACCTTGCTCTAATTTGACTTCTACTCCAGATTACCTTTTTTATGACCTTCAACAAATGACTTGTCTTCTTTTACTTTGTTTTTCTCATCTGTAAATGAGACATGATCATATTTTCTCCCTAAGTTTGTTGTCAAAAAGCCAATCACGTAGCATTTAAACAGCAATGGTAGATCTTCATCCAGCAGTCAAATCTGTGCCTATCCAGCTTATGAAAATTTTCTTAGCAGTAGAAATCTCTTAATTCCTAATGAATCCTGCTCATTTCCTCGAGGGTATCTCTGCTGTGCTTCAGTTGGCTGATGTTTGTGGATGACTAAAGACTTGGCTGATAATTGTGAAAAAATTGCAACAATTATATTTGACCCATAAACTTAAACAAAACTGCAAACTTAATTCCATTTAATAAAAATATCTACTTTTTCCAGACGAATTATTAAATTTTAAACACCTGTGACAATAAGATGCTCTTATAAACTTTTGCTTAATTAAATCAATCCTGTAATAGTCTCCCATTTCTCTGGTAAGTAAAACTCAATTCATCCTTCCAGATGAAGCTTAAAGACCTTGTTCAGGAAATATTTCTCAACTACCCCAGTAATCTGACTTCCTTATTCACTGCCTATTTCAACCACAGTTCAGTTTCTAACACATTGCTCTAAGCTGCCATGCGTTATCTGTTTTCTCCCCACTAGGTGGCAATTCAATAGCAGGGTGTGTTAGAACTATTTCTGTTCTCTCCTAGCCTTGCCTTCCCACACAAATTACACCTACCAGTGTGCTTTCCACGTAGAGGATGTTTTGTTTGTGGCCTTCGTGCTTGTTGAATTTTATTATTGTCATCTCTCTCTGCTAGACTGTGAGTTGCCTGAAATACTCACAGTTAAAGAAATTATACTTTTGTTTGTGTGTTTGTTTGTGTGTTTGTTTGACTTATTCATTAATAATCCCTCAGTCAATATCAAAGACATATAAGGAGATTAAAAGGAGGGAAGAGAGTGAAGAAGAGGGGAGTGAAGGCAAGGAGTGCTTGCCATGGAAATTATCCCTCTTCTTTTGAGGGATCAGTCGCAGCACTGAGGTAAGGTCCTTATTATTCTGAGAACCCAATAAAAGGATCTGTTTTGATCTCCAGTAGGTATGAGACTGGGAAAGACTGACTTTTTGAATGTGAAGCTATAGTGGGAGAATTAACGTTAAGAGCCAACATTTGAGAAACAAGTCAAATAATCAGGGCTGACTTTCACAGTGACTGGAGAAGCAAATCTGTCATAAAAAGAGCCATACACAAAACCAGGATAGAATCTCAAAAAGCCAGGGACAAGTGAATATTCTGAACAGGTCATGGCACAGGACCTGTGACAACCCTGAGCTAGTCCACACAGCCCTGTACTTATTATGACTTGTGAAGCCTAGGACAGGATACCTTCAGTTAGGGGGTAGCAGATGGGAAATCACAGGGATATTGACAGGAAAGAATGTCAAGATCTAAGTGAATAGGAAGTGTATGGAGCAGGGGTTGCAGTGATTAGGGTTGGACTACCAATGAGACCTTCAGGGAAGGACAGCATATTGCCATATACCTACATCTTAGCCACCAGAAGATTATAATAAACCTTCAATCAACTGATAACTAACTTTGAAGCGATGCGTACCAAAGGCAATATGTTTCATAGTTTGAGAAACAGTGCCTAAGTACATATGTATCCTGTATCAGGCTGAAGTAACTACCCTTCATCGTCAGATCTGGAGAAGTCTCCAAGCTGTATCTTTCACCTTCTAGGGGGATTTAAAATAAAATTGGCATTCTAATCCAAGATAGGAGGGTCAAGGGCAGTTAAGAAACCAAATAATTCACAGGACCCAAATGTTGGGTTGTGCTGTTCTGAATTGTCCTCAAGCACAAAAGAGGGTTTGTATGGAAACTAGATGATCCTGAGGTTATAGGTGAAGTTCATCCACACCCTCAGATGAAAACAAAAACTGAAAGATGGAAATGTGGCTATGTGCCCACAGCATTCTTTAGATAAATGGTTTTTTCATAAAATACTCATCTAACTTATTTATTTCATAGAATACTCATGAAAAGCAGAAAAAACAGGAATGATCTTGGGCCAGAAGATTTACCATCTTGAACACATTCACTCTGCGAATTAAATACTCATCACTCAAATCTATGAAAATTCTTCTTGGCAAGATCATTAAAATATGCAAATAATTATTCATCCAGATTTAAAATGCTTGCCACATCTTAGCTTCAGCAGTAGGACCCTTTAAAAAGACTGATCTAAGACACTCTTCCATCCTTTTCTCTATTTTTACACTCCAACAAATGAACAAATTGTTCTGAAACATAACCCATTGTTCTTGTACAGATGACTATGAAATATAAGTCTTGGCTTTTCTACAGGTTCTATAAAAAGCTTGACTATATCTTTTATTTTTCTTTTCAGCTTGATGAACACCTGTTTTCTAAGTCCTGAAACTGTAATCATAGATTCAGTCCTGTTCCCTTCCAAATCTTAGACTTCATATTCAAACTAGAGAATAAAAATTTACAAACACACCCTTGCACCTGGGTTGCAGAAAAATTATTAATTGTTTTCCTATGCCTTACGTGAAATCCCAAACAGGTTTAAACCATATGAAAACTTATTTGTTGCATGACAGCCTTGAAATAAAGTATTTTCGTATGAGATTAAATATTATGGCTAGTTTTCTTCTTTAGAATAGTCTTATGTTACAAAGAAACCTTTTGGTGCTGTAAGAATGCAAAGAAAAGCATAAAACTAAAAGGAAAAGTACAATTTTTTCCCCCACTGGGCTTAGTTTAAATAACAAATCAGCTGCAGTATAAGAGCAGCATGTTATAACTCTCCTATTGTTACATGTGCTGCTGTAAAACCCGTCTTACATAATTCAAAACACATGACGCATAACTGACAGAGAGATATAAAACGTGCTAATAATTAGGGGATCACTAACAAAAACAGGAAATACGGAAATCTCTCTCCCAAGCTTGTCAACGCACTTCTCTACTTAGTATTTAGGGACTCCCTTGGAAATACCTGCAAAGATTTTGAAGAAAACAAGCTTCACATCATAAAGTAGTAGGTGGTAGGTAATTTAATGAAGTGTGAACGTTAGTAAAAGAGAGAGTAAAAAAGTAAATATTTTAAACAAATCATGGAAATTATTTTTCTAGATAAGATAGTGTGCTCTCATTTTAAATGAAAAATAATTAGCTGAGAAATATTTTTGACTGTTATACTAGCAGCACGAAGTAAGAAAATAAATCTTGTAGTATTTATTCTTCTGTTCCAGGGATCTCTATAAACTCCGCAGATGCAATGGTGTGCAATGGTGAGTAAAGTTAAGTAACAGTGAAGCAGGATCGGCCACGAGAAACAGACCTCTCAGACACCGAACTAGGAAGGAAAAAGTGTTTTATCACGGCCGAGAGCGAGTCGACAGGTTTTGTCTAACAGTCAAGTTTGTTTAACAAAGAGAAGCTCTGCCTTTATATATGCTTACAATACTAGATATTTATTACACGTGAAAGGGTCTTGGGTTTACAGTTTTAGAAATTACATGTGAAAGGGTCTTGGGTTTACAGTTTTAGAAATTACGTGTGAAAGAGTCTTGGGATTACAGTTTTAGAAATTACACATCAAAGGGTCTTGGTTGATGGAGCAGGAGTGGGGTGGGGTTTCATCTTGTTTAATTAAAAACAATGCCTTCCGGTAAGATTCCCCCATACTATGCCTGCTATCTATAGGAAGGTGATTTAACGCCTGTAATCCCAGCACTTTGGGAGGCCGAGGCGGGTGGATCACGAGGTCATGAGATCGAAACCATCCTGGTCAACGTGGTGAAACCCCGTCTCTACTAAAAATACCAAAATTAGCTGGGCATGGTGGCACGTGCCTGTAGTCCCAGCTACTCGGGAGGCTGAGGCAGGAGAATTGCTTGAACCCGGGAGGCGGAGGTTGCGGTGAGCCGAGATCGCGCCATTGCACTCCAGCCTGGGTAACAAGAGCGAAACTCCGTCTCAAAAAAAAAAAAAAAGGAGATTTAGGAGGCGCCAGTCGGCCAGCCTTTTCTTCTATTGAAATGCAGTGTGGGAGTCAAGGGGGAGGTGATCTTAGATGTTTGGGTCTCCTTCCTCAACAATAGCAGTGAATAAAAAATCTTGAAAGAGTACATTCAACTTAAACCCTCCAGGCATTCCTCGTTTTCTTTGCCAACCCCCTTCATTTAAAAAAAATAATCCTGTAGGACATTTGGTACATTGAAAGACAGATACTCAAATATGAGTACATAAAATTTCATAGCAGCACTACCTACAATATCTAAACTGTGGAAACAGTCCAAATGTTCATCAACAAATACATGGATAAACAAAATGTGATAAATATAAACAATGGAATATGATTAAGCCATTAAAAGATATGGAGTATGGAAACATGGTATACATGGGTAAACCTTAGATACATTATACTAAGTGGAAAAGCCAAACACAAAAAGCTACAGATTGTACGATTTCATTTGCATGAAATAAGCAGAATACAAAACCCATAGAGAGAGAGAGCAGATGGGTAGTTGCCAGGGGCTGGAAGTGAGGGTGAGGAATAGCCTGTGACTGCCTAATGGGTATAAGGTTTTCTTTTGGAGTGAAGAAAATGTTCTGCAAGCTGACAGAGTAGGTAGTTGTACAACATTGTGAATATGCTAAATGCTGATGAGTTATACACCCTGGTGTTTTATTGCACAGCCAGTTACCATAGTTAATAGTAACATTTGAATATCACAACAAACAGAAATAATAACTTTCTGAGGTAATGGGTATGCTAATTAGCCTAATTTCACAATATATACATGTACTGAAACATTACATTGTATCCATAAATTTATACAATTATTATTCAAAAATATTCTGAACTTCTCCCCCATCCTTAGTAATAAACAAAAAAAATATAAAATACAATGGTTAATTTTATGCTGTATGAATTTTATCTCAATGTAAACATCTCTTAAGAGTAATAATGTTATTGTAATGTCTGCATGGACTGAGAATATAAATCACTTTGCCAACTGAAGTAGATCATCGCACAATTGATTTGATGGAGACAACCCTTAAGAGGGCAGAATCATTAAATAGCCAAGTCTAGCTGGGTAACCATGTCTAGACACAGTCCCAGTCAGAGGTTTCTTTACTTCAAAACCATTACCATGACAGTTGTTCTAGGGTTTTGAACCTGACCTTCTGTTGTCTAAATGTGCATGGTGAGGGGAATGCTGTACAGGAGCCAGGAGACAGCAGTTTGATTTTGATTTACTTAAATATTTCAGCTTGACTTACAGCTTGAAGAGAAGAAAGATTAAAAAAAAAAAAAACAAAAAAAACCTACGACATAATTCAGGAGGCTTTCAAATCTCTAGTTTTAAGTAAATTAACAAGATATTCATCCTAAACACTAAATAAATATACATGAGAAACAATATTTAATGAGAAATGTAAAATCACTGATTAATCTGTCTTTAGCCACATAAATCAGATAATTGATTGTTATTTCTTCTTAATCCGTGAATTCACAATGTCTATAAAATGGACATAGTGTCTCCTTCACAGGGACCAGATGCATGTAAGAAATGACTAACTTCTTGGAAAGGATATACCTTTGTAAATCCAGAAAATGGTACTTAAAATCTGAGTTTCTTAAGAGATAGGTAATAGTAGAAGGGAGGCACTATAGAGGTCAAACAAAAATTGGAAAATAAAACAGAAATAGGTCTTACTCTATTTATCTCTATTACGTTTCTGTTAGTTTCACCAAATTAGCCAGGAGTTATATCTAAAAGCCATTTTTATTCACGTAAGATCAAAGTGTAAACATCCTCCGTATCCCTGGTTTTTCTTGACTACTCACTCCCGTATACCCAGAAAATCAATCCTAAAGTCAATATTTTTTAATTTCCTAAATGAATCTGTCATCCACTCTTATCTTTTTATTGCACTGTCATCATGGTAGGTAAATAATCCTTAACTGTAAATTAAGTCAGGACTAAAACATGTCATGATTCATGTAAATTACCTCACCTATTGCTATATTTTATAATACATGAATTTATTTTGTCTGTAAACTGGTGACATGTATGTCACAATAATTTTTTATAATACTGAAGTTCTTAGAAATTATAATGATAAAGTTTTTGGAAAATGACATGTATTATTCATTACATTTCAGTAACACCAAAAAAGTAGGTTTCTAGAGCAATATCAAATATCATATTAGTTATCTATTTCTGTATTAAAAATTCCCCCCAAAAGTAGCTGTTGAGAGCAACATACCTGTTATTATTCAGATTTTATGAATCAGAAATTTGTGAGTAGTTTAGTTGGGTGGTTTTGGCTTAGGGTCTCTTACAAATTGCAGTCAAGATATCGGCTCTGGGCCAGGCACAGTGGCTCAAGCCTGTAATCCCAACATTTCGGGAGGCCAAGGCAGGCAGATCACTTGTGGCCAGTTCAAGACCAGCCTGCCCAACATCGTGAAACTCCAAATCTACCAAAAAGTGAAAAAATAAAATAGCTGGGCATGGTGGCACACACTTGTAATCCCAGCTACTTGGGAGGCTGAGGCAGGAGAATTGCTTCAACTAAGAAGGCAGAGGCTAAAGTGAGCCGAGATCCCACTACTGCACTCTAGCCTGGGCAACAGAGCAAGACTCCATCTCAAAAATAATCATAATAAAATAAAAATACAAATATATAAAAGATATCAGCCCTGGCCATAGTCATCACAAGTCTCTATGAGAAAACGTTCTATTTCTGTGGTTGCTGGCAGGCCTTGGAAGATCTTTACAAGCTCCCTCTCTTGGTTAGAGGAAAACCTCAAAAGATCTCCTGAGTTCACTCATGTAGGCCTCTCTACATAGCTCTGTCATGACATGGCAGCTAGCTTTCTTCAGAGCGCACTATTGTATAATCTAATCTTCAAGATAAGAATCCATCACTTATGCCATACTCTATTCATGAAAAGTGAGTTACTTAGTCCTGTGCACATTCAAGTGGAGGGGATTACACAACGGTGTGGATATCAGAGATGGGTTTCTGGATACTGTCTTGCAGGATGCCTAGCAGAAATGTCACATGTGTGATCTCAATTCTCATAGCTCATAGTTTGAAGAGGCTGGACTTTCAATACAAATCCGGCCATTTAGTGTCTTCTGAAAATGTGGGTAATTTTGTTAAACTCTTAGAGCCTCAGTTTTCTTGTCTTATAAAATAGAATGAACATAACACACATGATAGGGTTGTTGGGAAAAATCAAATGATGATCTTCAAGGAAGATGTTATGAAGTGATGACAGGAGTAGTTACAGTCAATCATCTCCAAACAGGAGAAAGGCATTTTCTTATTGAAATCTCTAAATGCTTCTCATGGGCCCAAACCAGCATCCACAGGGAAAGAAACGCAAAATGCTGCCCCAACCACGGGCTACTGGCTGCTGAATTAGAAAAGCCTTAAGAGGCATCACTCTTCACCATTGTTCTTGATCTTGTCTCAGTGGATGCCCTTAATCTCCATTTCACTTGGCTGCTGAAGCATTTCAGATAGGCCATTGATTAGTGGACAGACATGTCACACATGTCCCTTCCACTTACACATTTCCAAATTTTAAGCAAAGAATATAGAAGGCATAGGTGTTAGTGGATTCTCTGTGCAAAAGTCACCTTCAAGTATATTTTTTTAAAAACCTGACCTATTATTCTACTATACAAAGAATGACCATTTAAAACTCAGAGCTTGCAGTACCAGTCTAATTACTTCTTTTAAAGGAATGTTTACAAGTTCTATGTATGGAAAAGCATGTCTTTATTTAGATGGAAAGATGTTAGATGAATGTGTGAAAAAACCTAATTTGTGGGAGGTACTCAAGTGAATTTAATAATATGTTATTTTTCTTAAAGAATATCTTTGCCTCTAACTTTTCCTTATCATTGAAAGCACTGTGATTTAAAATTATTCTATTTCTAAATGTCTATCACCATTTGGTTTGAAGAGCTAATTCCTGAAAGTCGTGCACTTCACTGAGAGAGATTGCTTCCCAAAGCAATCCTTCTTTTACATGAACTTCAGGGATTTTTATGAGGTTCCTTAATCCATGTTTTGCCCACCCTTTGGCAAATATGCACTGCTGGGAAGTATAGCATGGGTGATCCTGATTTATGTGGACTAAGATTCTCTGGGGCTGGATTTCTGCTGAGTCTGTAGATGAGGCTTGAGGTAAGGAAGTTCTCCTGCTTTTATTATTGCGTTGATCCAACTGTACCTGCAGGCAAGGGCTGTGTGAGGAATCTAGGGTTATGTTGTTCATGTACCTGTTTCCCCTAGAATCCAAATTTCCTGTTCCAAAGTTGATGTTAATTGATCTCTAGATCTTTGATGTTAGGCACTTAAGAAATGTTTAGAAAATATTTTGTTGGCTGACTACCATCTGCTGACTAAAATACAGCAGATAACTAAAAGAAGTGCATTGAGAATTTTGAAATAGGGAAGATCATGGAAGGAGAACTAGATAAGGCACAGGAAGGCTTCCATGAGGACCAGACAGAGTAGAATTATCTCCCACCTGCCTGCGCTGCAGGGTTGCTGTAAGATCAACAAAGTCAAGTGGAATGAGTGATTCTAAAACTTAAAAATCAGTGTTGTTGATTATTTTTGAACATCAAAAACTGCTAGATTCCACAACTAAAATTTTCCAGTATATTTTTATAGGCACAACAACTGATATGAAGCCATATTACAAGTTCACATTATTATAATAGTTTACCATTAATTAACACACAAATGTTTGTAAGCATGTGGTAGTGCTTTTAAATTCTCCAAGTAGAGCAATAGATGAGAAGTATACATAGAATATCGTCTCTGCCTTCAAGAAAGGAATACTTCTGTATTTTCTACAAAAACAACAATGAGGATGATGATGACAAAGAAAAAGAAGACGAAAAATTTGTAGTAGCAAGAAATTATTTGCATAAATTGACCAATGGGCTAAGGAATTTATGATATGAATAACCTCACAGTTATGCTATAATGAATATATTATTTTTGTCATAATTTAGTTCCATAAAATGTATGAAAGTAAAAGTAAAGCTTGGATGAGAGAAAAGAGAGAGACCTAATTGCATTTTATCTCCTAAAAACCACTGAAGGAGGCGGACTTCTTTACTAGGTTTTTGAATTTTTATATGTGAGGTTTTTGTTTGTTTATGACTTATAATCAAATCAAGTGGTTTCTGTAGAAATGACAATCATCAGGGGCTTCCTCAGCAGGGAGGAGTATCTCCTTTGTAGCCAGCATACTTTTTTCACAAAAACAAAAAACTTAAAGGCTTGTTTTTTCAGAGCAGTTTTAGTTTCGCAGCAAAGTTGAAAGGAAGGCACAGACTTTCCACGTATCCATTCACAGCGTTCCTCATTATCGACACTTCCAGCTGCCTTGCATTATTCACAACTGATGAAACTACATTAAGATATTATTTGTATCTCTAATTTAATTTGTATTCTCTTAATTTAAATTTAAATTGGGTTAGCAAATTCAAATTATTTGGTCACAGTCAGTGTTCGTATTGTGGTATCAGAATTTGATTTCAGGATGTCTGAGTCTTGGAGGCTGGATGGATAATATGATCATTTTACAAACTACGTTAGTTTTTATTGCGTGGCTAAAGAAACGTAAACAACACAAATACTCAAGTTCAAAATTTCTAGGAAGTAGAAGAGGCAGTGATGGACATGGTTCCTGGGACTCCCAAGGCTCCACTCCCTCCTGACGTGGTGACACCTCGCCTTACGCCAGGGATGCTTCCGTTTCATTTGCCAGTGGCCAGGCTATACGTTCGTTGCTGACTATCCTTTCCATTCATACCCTGGTGCTTTTACAGTTTTAAATGTCCACAAGACAAGAAAGGGAATTCAATCTGTAGTAGTGGAAGAAATGTTGGCTCTGCAATCAGAATTTGCTTCAAAAAAATGGTTTTTTTTAAATATATATACTTTTTATTGCATTTTAGGTTTGGGGGTACATGTGAAGAACATGCAAGATTGTTACATAGGTACACACGTGGCAGTGTGATTTGCTGCCTTCCTCCCCATCACCTGTATCTGTTATTTCTCCCCATGCTATCCCTCCCCAACTCCCCACCCCCCACTGTCCCTCCCCTTTTTCCCCCCGACAGACCCCCGTGTGAGATGCTCCCCTCCCTGTGTCCATGTGTTCTCATTGTTCAATACCCGCCTACGAGTGAGAATATGCGGTGTTTGATTTTCTGTTCTTGTGTCAGTTTGCTGAGAATAATGGTTTCCAGGTTCATCCATGTCCCTACAAAGGACGCAAACTCATCGTTTCAAATTTTGACTAAACCATTTAGTAGCTTCAAATTTTGACTAAACCATTTAATAGCTCTGTGAACTTGAACAAGTTATTTACATTTCTTGCACTACTACTTGCTCAGTTCATTCATTCCACCAGAGTTAACTGTCGCCAATTCTCTAACAGCATGCCTCTAGACCCCAGGGAGCTGGCAGCAAACATAGCAAGGCTCTATCCTCAGGGAACAGATATTCTTATGAGGCACAGAAATACTAAAAACAAATACATTTAAGGCATAGAAGTGTATAAAATAAAGAACTAGGGATGACTGAAAGGATGTGACTTAAATACAAGTTGCCCGCAAAATGTAGCCATCAAAATATCATTACTTTATCAGGGATTGATGTTGATAAACCATTTTCAAAATTTTCCTCTGATGTGTAGTTTTCTCTGTTTCCAGACTTGGTAGCCATCCCATAGAATGGTCAGCTGAAGTTTTCCTGGAAAGGTGTCAGTTGGATTCAGACATACTGGGAACCAAGGGATTATATGGGGGGAGGAGTAAGAGCAGGCCACGAAGAAGGAACAATAAATGTGTAGACACTGACTGGAGTTTTTGCAAAAAGACATAAGGTTCTATCCATGGGTAACAGAGGGTAAGAGGGTGGTGAGAGGATTGGCATATGAGATCAGGCAGATTACTAGCCCCAGCTGGCCATAGTTAGGATTTTAGTCTACAAAAAGTTACAAGTCACTGAAGGGGTTTTGAGCATGCCAGTGGCGTCATCATATTTCTTTTTTTTGTATGTGATATTTTACACGGAGATGATTACTACCTAATATATAGGATGCATGCATGCAACCACTGTTTGAGACCAACACTAGGCACTGTCCTTGGAACAATGTAGATATCAACAAATATTATCTTTTACTTGGTTCCTTTTCTTTTTTTTTTGAGACGGAGTTTCGCTCTTGTTACCCAGGCTGGAGTGCAATGGCGCGATCTCGGCTCACCGCAACCTCCGCCTCCTGGGTTCCAGCGAATTCTCCTGCCTCAGCCTTCCGAGTAGCTGGGACTACAGGCACGTGCCACCATGCCCAGCTAATTTTTTGTATTTTTAGTAGAGACGGGGTTTCACCATGGTCTCGATCTCTTGACCTCGTGATCCACCCGCCTCGGCCTCCCAAAGTGCTAGGATTACAGGCGTGAGCCACCGCGCCCGGCCCCTTTTCTTATTTAATGCAGAGATTTAGATTTCTGCAGACAAGAGGGGGCATTCTTAAAAAGGGTACTACTCGGCAGTGCTGTTTCCTTGGAAAGTAGCTCACTCTTTTTTGTTCTTTGGCCAACAATTGGGCCTGGGCTGAAAAAAGTGATGTTTAAACACTGACTCTTACAAATCCCTGGAGAAGTCTGCAAAGGCAGGGCCAGAATAAGAACTAAAGTTGAAGGGGGATTTGATCCAAGTGGGAGACAGATAATGAGTGGATTAACTCAGGTCAAAGGGGGAAAAAAGTGAAGGAGAAAAATAGAAGTGCATGCATATTGGAATAACGAGTAACTGAAGGTGACCTTTCTTGCTGCAAATGGCAGAGCCAGCTAACAGGGGGTTTTGCAGAAAGCAAGAAATACTCCTGAAACTGCAAATGTCCCAGGAGGGAAGTGAGAGAGGCTTCCAATGCTGAGCACAGGAAGATCTGCTCAGTCCTCCTGCAAACAGCTGATGAGTTTTTCAGAACTGATAAAAGCACCCCTAAGGGAGCTTATAGAATTACTTCCAAGAGGAAACTCTTTGACTCAGATGATTGCAAACTGGATCAAACTGAACTCCACAGCATGCTGCATTTTAAAAAGTAATTGTGCTCAGGTAAGAGTTTTGCATAGATCAGAGTTTGCAAATTCATTAATGCTTTCATGTATTCTTTGAGAACCTTCTATGTACTGAGGACTTTTTAGGTGCTGGCAACCAAATATTGATCGAAATTTCTGCTTTCCTAGAATATAATTTACATAATTTTGAGGGGTAGGAGTGCAAAGAAGAAACAAAAGATATGTTAAATGTAAAGTATGTCAGATGGTGATAAATGTCAGGCAAAACATAAAGGGCATTGAGAGAATTCAGTGGGCAGGGTGGAGGTGGTTGGGTGTGGCTGCAACATTAAGAGGGGAGGGCATATCTGAAAAGGTGACAGCAGAGCAGGGAGGAGATGGAGTTAGCTCCTTGCTATCTGAGGAAAACCTTTCTTGAAAGAGGAAAGAACAGAAAAGCCAGCACAGCTAAAATTAAATGAGCAAATAAAGGGAAGGTAGTTGATGTCAGAGAGGGGAGGACCACAGGTCATGAGGCCAGGTGATGAGATGAAAAATCACTGGAGGGTTATGCGCAAAACAGTGACATGACATGATCTAAACCTGTTTAAAGGATCATTCTGGCTGCTGTGTTGCAAATACACTACCTGAGCTAAAGGGCAGAAGGAGATCAGTTATGGCAATCTTGGCTACTGATGATGAAAACTTGGACCCAGGAGTTGCAATGGAAGCAATGAAAAGAGCAGAAGTTTCTGGATTCATTTTAAATTTAGAACTGACTGAGGAGGTTGATCAATTATATTTGGCCTCTAAGAAAAACCAAGGAGTCACTGGCTGGGATAAGGAGTTTGAAAGCGTGTTGGTATGTTGGAGTTGAGGAGAGATCAGGAGTTCATTTTTGAGACATGTGTTAACAGAATGGAGGTGTCTTGAAGGCAGAGATGTATTCAGAACATTTTCTTCCCTCAGGCTGACTCCAATACATACAAGGGGGCCGATCAGAATGTGGTGGGTACAGGATTCTGAAGATCCATTCTGGCTGAAAGAGAGCCTTGACTGATTACCAATGCTGATCATGGCTTCAACAGTAGAGAATATGTGAAAATAGCATTCTTATTTAAAATAATATTGTTGGGCGATATTGTTTGAATTTGTTCCCTCTAAAATTTATGTTGAAACTACTCCTTCATGCAATGGTAGTAAGCGGTGCAGTCTTTGTAAGGCGATTAAGTTATGATGACTCCATCCTCACATGTGGGATTAGCACCTTTTTAAGAGGGCTCCAGGTTGAACTGGATACACTCTTACTCTTCCGCCCTTCTGACCTTTGAGAAGGCAGTGCTCCTCCCCTCCAGAGGATGCAAGAACAAGATGCCATCTTGGAAGCTGAAAGCAGCCCTCAACAGATACCACTTCTGCTAGTGCCTTGATCTTGAACTTTCTAGCTTCAAGAATTATGAGAAATAAATTTCTATTGTTCATAAATTATACAGTCTGCACTATTTTGTTACAGCAGCATGAAAGGACTAAGACAACGAGTCTTTTCTTTTTTTTACAATCCTTTTTATAGGTCAGATGCCTCACATAAGAAAGATTTTATAAGTTTAATTTTAATAAGTTTATTTCTTAGTTATCTCCCTAGGTTAAATGGGAACCTGTCATCATTCTCACTCTTTTCCCATGGTTATGTACTCAAAGAGCTCTGGATCAGAATCAATACCTCAATTCTTCACAGTCTCATCAAAACTTCTAAGCTGTCCTCTGAGAGTCCTGGGAATTCTCCAACCTGCATAACTTCACATTCACCCATCAATATGTATCTAAGCCTTTCGTTTCCCCTTTTCTACCTATTCCTATCTCCTTTCCCATTGCAATAGATTTACTCTCCCTGCTCTCACAGAAGGCCAAATCCTCAGTTCGTATGTTGGATCCCATAAGCGCTTGGGTACTCATATTCCTCACTTCTGTGATTATCCTCCTTCCTCCCATAACATCCAGCTTTCTTTGCAGAAACATCTGTGTTATGCAACACCGGATGTTCCAAAATATTCTGTAGTATCTCTCCTGATTTCTCATCACTCTAGCTACTTCCTAATTTCTCTAGATCACTGAGAAAAAGCTACAAGAAATACTGAAAAATACTACACAAACTCTACTGGCTGTCCTCACGTCCTCAATTGCCGTTCTTTCTTGAACCTATTTCTATCCTATTTTTCTCTCCATTGTACCACTGAAACTGCTTTAGTCAAGGTTACTAGAGATTGCTACATGACTAATCCAACAGTCGGTCCTCATTTTATTTTACTTGTCTTCAGGGTTGAGCAGAAATGAAACTTCTGGCGTCTTAAAACATTTTATTTGTTTAATATCTCCCAATTTGCCACGGTTTTTACCAGGACACTTCCTCAGTCTTTTTTGTTTTCTTGTCTTTTATAAACATCTTATATTTATGAAAATTAAATGAGAGGATGTCTGAAAAGTACCTAATAAATGTATAACACAGTCAGTGATTCTCTTTCTCTATTCCTCCTTCATTTTTTAATGTATGGTTTATATGTGTGTTTGTGTGCATGTGTGTGTGTGTGTGTGTGTTTTGCTTTTCAGTGTGACTCAATTTATTTAAAGGTACTCCAGTGAGTGCTTTTGCAGTAGCCTGGAGCTCATATTTTAAGATAGTTTTCTCTCTTGTATCATTCCCTAGATGATCTTATTGAGGTTCCTGGATTTCCAAAATAACTGTATGCTTAACACTCACAAAACAAATTAAACCCATTCTCTTTTACCTGAGCTTCAGATTCAATATATCATTTGTATGCCCAAGAGCTAATTCGCAATTAATGTATTCAAAGGAGAACTCTCAATTCAACGCCTCTGCACATTTTTTAAAATCCTAATAAATGACATTCTAATTCAGTCAACTGCTCAAGTCAAAAACCTAGGTGTCACCTTTAAATACCTTCTTTCCTTCAAAATCTTTAACCAATACATAACCATATTTTACTAGCTATACTTTCATAATGTAGATTATATTCAATTATTATGTTTTTTTACCATTTCCAAGGCTGTCACCATTATTTTACCCCTGGGCCATTATAAAATTCTCACTACTAATCTTTCCTCTTTCACTCTTGTCTTCCTGGTGATTTGTAATTCTTCATTTTCTTCTTTGTCATTAAGAAAAATTCAATAAACTGCAAGGCCCATTAATAAAAATAACATATTTTTGGGGGGGGCAGGAACTTGTATTTTTTTTTGAAAAATATTTTAAATTTTGTATACATAATAGATGAAAATATTTGTGGGATACGTATGATATTTTGACGCAAGCATACAATGCATAATGACCTCATCAGGGCAGTTGAAATATTTATCGCCTCAAACATTTAGCATCTCTGCGTTGAGAAAACTCCAAATTCACTTTTTGAATTATTTTGAAATAAACAGTAAATCACTGTTAACTATAGTCACCGTATTGTGCTATTAAACACTAGGTCTTACTCCCATCTAACTGTATTTTGCTATCTATTAACCAACCTTCTTGATCCCCTACTCTTCACTTCTTATCCCAGCCTCTGGGAACCATCATTCTACTGTCTACATCCACAAAGTAAATTTTTTTTTAACTCCCACATGTGAGTGAGAATATGTGATACTTGTTTTTCTGCACCTGGCTTATTTCACTTAATATGATGTCCTCCAGTTCCTTCCATATTGTCCCAAATGACAGGAATGAATTATTTTTATGGCACAAAAGTATTGTATTATGTATGTGTACCACACTTTTCTTTATACATTCATCTGTTGATGGACACATATTGCTTTTCAGTTCTGGCTCCTGTGAATATTGCTGCAGTAAGGGTGAGAATGCAGACACACTGATTTGTTTTCTTTTGGGTATGTAGACAGCAGTGAGAAGCCTGGGTCACATGGTCGTTCTATTTGCATTTATTTGAAGAATCTCCGTACTGTTTACCATAGTGGCTGTACTACTACATTCTCACCAACAATGTATGAACATTTACCTTTCTCCAAATCCTCACTAGAATTTGTTTTATTTTGTTTTATCTTTTTGATAAAGATGACTTTAACTGGAGTGAGATATCTCATTGTGGTTTTGGTACATTTGGTACATTTGTATGTCCTCTTTTGAGACATGTCTATTTAGATTTTTTACCCCCCCCCCACTTTTTTTTTCTGTTACTCAGGAGGAATGATATGAGTATAGCTCACTGCATCCTCAGACTCCTGGGCTCCAGTGATCCTCCCTCCTCAACCTCCAGATTAGCTGGGATTACAGGCATGAGCCACCAAGCTTGCCCCATTTGACCAGTTTTAATCAAACCTTTTTTTTTTTTTTTTTGCTTTCCGGTTGCCTTTTTTTTTTTTTTTTTTTTTTTTTTGAGAAACATAACCTTTTAATAGATCAAATAAATACTCTAGTATATGCAAGGTTAAAATTATGTTGGAGAAAAAGTCATACTATTGTGTAAATTAAAAAATAAAACAGGTGCTGATGGTAGTATTCCCCCCATTTGGAAATCACATGGCAAATTTATAACCTTTCCACAACAAGTATATTGCTAATTCAACATGATTGCTTAAAATATATAGTAACATACCATAAAAAGGTAGCTACATTTATGTCTAAGAAGTGAAAACTGAGGTAACCTTTCTTTGAATAAAAAAAAAACTAAAATGCAAAAAATGTGTTTTTTATATAATCTGGTTATTAATTGCTGGTGAGTTCGAGTTTGCAAATATCTTCTCTGACTCTGCAGGCTGTCTCTTCACTTTGTTAATTTTATCCTTTGCTCTTCAGAAGCTTTCTATCTTGATGTAATTCCATTTGTTCACTCCATTTGTTGATTTGGTTACCTGTGCTTTTGAGGTCTTAGTCAAGAAAACTTTGCCCAGACCATGTCCTGAAGCATTTTCCCAATGTTTTCTTCTAGTAGCTTTATAGTTTCAGGTCTTACATTAAAGACTTCAATTCACTTTGATTTTTTGTTGTTGTTGTTGTTGTTGTTGATGGGGGGGGTCTAGTTTCATTCTTCTGCATATGCATGTTCAGTTTTCCAAGAACCATTTATTGAAGAAACTGACCTTTCCCTAGAGGTTCTTGATGTTTTGGTCAAAAATGAGTTGACTGTAAATGCTTGGGTTTATTTCTAGGTTCTCTTTTCTGTTCCATTGGTCTATGAGTTATGCTTTTATGCCAGTATCATGTTATTTTAGTTATTATAGCTTTGCAATATAATTTGAAGTCAAATAATTTAATACCTCCAGCTTTAAATTTGTCTGTTTATATTTTAATTGATTTATTTTACTTTAGGTGCGTACTATATCTGGCATTTCTCCCCATGTTATCCTTTCCCACCCTCCTTTCCCTCCTCACCCCTCACTGTCTCTCCCCTACCCCTCCAACTGCCCCCAGTGTGTGATGCTCCTCTCCCTGAGTCCATGTGTTCCCGTTGTTCAACATCCACCTATGAGTGAGAACATAACAGTGTTTGGCTTTCTGTTCTTGTGTCAGTTTGCTGAGAATGATGGTTTCCAGACTCATCCAAGTCCCTACAAAGGACATAAACTCATCGTTTTTTATGGCTGCATAGTATTCCATGGTGTATATGTACCACATTTCCTTTGTCCAGTCTATCATTGACGGGCATATGCTCTATGGCCTGGAATAGAGCCTGCTGAGTAAGAGGCACGTAATCTGTATAGACACACAGTGAGTGAATAAATGCATGTAGTTTGAAGACATAGCATGGAAACTCTGAAGAATAAAAATATAGAACAGTACTAAGGTAAATATTATTGTTCTGAGATCCTTTGGTTAATTTTGTTCACCTAAGCTATTGATGCAGTAAACAGAGAACCATCCATATATCTAGAAATTATATTCTTGGCTGTAGTATAAACGTGCTGTTTGGTAACAGACAAATTATTTTGCACTCAATATGCCTTTCTCTAAAATGAAGATGAATTTGATTCCTAAGTTCCCATACAACTTTTATATTCTAATTTCATATATAATTTAAAGCACCTAAATCATTGATGTATATAATTGGGCTTTTGTCTTTTCCCAAGTAAATACTACCAGTTTCCAGTTAAAGCCTGGAAAAATCTTCACCATTTTTTTCTGTTCAAGAAGCTATAATTTACTTTCAGAACTATCCCTGTTTTCTGAGATGTCTTATTTAATAAATTATATGTATCTACATTTAGTCAAATATTCCCCATAAGTTCCAGTGGTACACTGTAGCCTGCTAATCCTGGATCATGAGAGTTGACCATTTATTATTTGTGAACTTGATGTCAAATATTGGTAGATTGACAATGGCCATGGAGTCAAATACGGAAGTCAGCAAATGCTATACATCAGGGGTTTGTTGTTTTGATTTGTTTTGCTTTGTTTCTTCCCCTGAAGGACTAATTTACCTTTATTGATGGAGGCATCCAATTATTTGACTTCAAGTTATACTGCAAAGCTTTAGTAACTAAAATGGCATAATACTGTCATAAAGGCAGACTCCTAGAGCAATGGAAGAGAACAGAGAACCCAGCAATAAATCAATGCATTTACATTCAATTCATTTTGGGAAAAAAGTATTCACTGTCAGTGACATTATTTTTTAAATTTTATTTCTTTTATATTTCAATAGTTTTGGGGGGTGCAGGTGGTTTTTCACTACATGAATAAGTTCTTCAACAGTGATTTCTTAGATTTTCGTGCATCCATCACCCAAGCAGTCTACACTGTATCTGGTATGTAGTCTTTTATCCTTCCTCTCTCCCACCCTTTCCCTTTGAGTCCCCAAAGTCATGAGTTCTTTGCCTAAGCCAATGAGTTTTCTCAATGTTATCTTTTAGAATTTTTACGGTTTTAGGTCTTAGATTTAAGTCTTTGATATATCTTGAGTTGATTTTTATATAAGGTGAGATATGATAGTCCAGCTTTTCTTCTACATGTGGTTTGCCAGTTTTTCTTTACTTTATGTTTTTGTATGCATTGTTGAAGATCAGTTCGCTGTCAGTATTTGGTTTCATTTCTGGGTTCTCTGTTCTGTTCCATTGGCCTACATACCTATTTTTATACCAGTACCATGGTGTTTTTGTAACTATAGCCTTGTAGCATAATTTGAAGTTGAGCAATGTGATGCCTCCAGATTTGCTCTTTAAGCTTAGTATTGCTTTGGCCATACAGGTTCTTTTTGTCTTCCATATGAACTTTAGGATAGCTTTCCCTAGTTCTGTGAAGAATAATGATGGCATTTTGATGTGAATCACATTGAATCTGCAGATTGCTTTTGGGAGTAGGGTCATTTTTACAATATTTATTCTACCATCCATGAGCATGAGATGTATTTTCATTTGTTTCCATCTATGATTTCTTTCAGCAGTGTTCTGTCGTTTTTCTTGCAGGGATTGTTCACCTCCTTGGTTAAGTATATTTCTAAGTAGTTTATTCTTTTTGCAGCTGTTGCAAAAGGGATTCAGTTCTTGCTCTGATTCTCAGCTTGGTCGCTGTTGGTGTTTAGCAGTGCTACTGATTTATGTATATTGATTTTGTATCTTGAGACTTTACTGAATTGCTTTATCTGATCGAGGAGCTCTTTGGATGAGCCTTTAGGGCTTTCTAAGTATACAATCATAACATCAGTGAACAGCAACAGTTTGACTTCTCTTTTCCAGCATAGATATCTTTTATTGTTTTCTCTTGTCTAATTGCTCTGGCCAAGACTGCAGTACTATGTTGAATAAAAGTGGTGAAAGTGGGCATCCTTTTCTTGTTCCAGTTCCCAGAGGGAATGCTTTCAACTTTTTTTCCATTCAGTATTATGATGGCGGTGGGTTTGTCATATATGGATTTTATTTCTTTGAGATATGTCCCTTCTATTTCTGTTTTATTATAAGGAGATGTTGGATTTTATAAAATGTACTTTCTGCATCTGTTGAGAAGGTCATAGGATTTTTGCTTTTAATTCTGTTTATGTGATGTATGACTTCTACGGACCTGTGTATGTTAAATGATACCTTCATCCATTGTGTGAAACCCACGTGATCATGATGTATTATCTTTTTGATACGCTGTTTGATTGGTTAGCTAGTAATTTGTTGAAAATTTTTGCATCTATGTTCATCAGAGATATTGGTCTGTAGTTTTCTTTTTTTGTTAAGTCCTTTCCTGGCTTTGGTATTAGGATAATACTGGCTTCATAGAATGATTTTAGGAGGATTCTCTCTTCCTGTATCTTTTGGAACAGTTTCAGTAGAATTGATTAAATAGGATTCTTTGAATAACTAATACACCAGTGAAATTTTTATGTCACTAGAGAAATTAAGGCAATCTATCATGCCCTCTGCAGGGCAAGACAAAAAGAGTGGAAGGATAAGAAGGACACTAGCTATAGGGTGCTCACTTCCAATACTTCTCGCACTACACTTACTTGGATTTTTATAACAACATTGTACATTTCATGATACTGTGTCTATTATATAGATGGGAAACTGAAGGAAAGAGGCATACATATTTCCCTCCCCTTCTTTTCTCCCTTCCTCCCTCCCTCCCTCCTTCTCTCCCTCCCTTCTTTCCTTCCTTCCTTCCTTCCTTCCTTCCTTCCTTCCTTCCTTCCTTCTTTCCTTCCTTCCTTCCTTCCTTCCTTCCTTCCTTCCTTCCTTCCTTCCTTCCTTCCTTCCTTCTTTTCTTTCTTCACAACAACATTATTTAGATTGGAAAACCACTGGATTTTTGTGAGCGTAATTTCTATTTATTTATACAATCAAAAACATAAGATATAAAAGTTTCAGAGCTGCAAGTAGAGGTGGTAAGATGAAGCCATTTGGAAGAAGTGCTATTTGAAATAAGTATATGATACACCAAAATGAAGACCCATGAGGGGAGAGGCAAAGCAGGAAGGGGGATAATCTCACTTGCAAAATGCAAACTTAAAAAAGGAGGGATGGAGTAAAAAAGGAAAACTTGCTTCAATATTCTTGGTTTATTCATTCATTCATTCATTCAAAAATGAAATATTGCATATTTGAGATGAATCACAGAGAGACCTTATGAAACATTTTGAGATGAATAAGACTTGGAATGTTTTCTTAAATGAACACACATTTATAGACAATATATTTTGCATGATGCAGGCAATGTAAGGTTATGGATCTAAGATTTTGTATTAGGCTTCTCTGGAGAAACAGAACCAATAAGATAGACACATAGATAGATAGATAGATAGATAGATAGATAGATAGATAGATAGATAGATAGATACAAACATAGATTAATCAATCTACATAAAGAGTTATTATTAAGCATTAGCTTATGTGAGTATACAGTTTGAAAAGTCCCACAATCTGTAGTCTGCAAACTGGAGATCTAGGATAGCCAGTGGTACAGATTGTAATCTGGGTCTGAAGGCTTGAGAACCAGGAGCACCAAGGGCAAAAGACCAATGTCCCAACTCAACCACTCAGGCATGTAAATTCAACCTTCCTCTGCTCATTTGTTTTATCCAGGTCCTCAACAAACTGGATGATGCCTACTTACATTAAGGAGCACCATCTGCTTTACTCAGTTCATCCATTTAAATGCTAATCTCTTCTAGAAACACTCTCACACACAGACACCATAAATAGGGTTTTACCAGATATCTGGGCATTCTGTAGCCCAATCAAGCTGACACATATAATTAACTATCACAGATGGGTAACATTCTCTCATGAGAATACAGTATTGAGGATGCCTTGTATGGAAAGAATAGAACATTCTTAGAATTGGAAATTAGAGATCAGATCTCAGAAAATGGCATTAAGTACTCTGTGTTTTAGGTTTAGAGAAGTGCTTGCTGTGAACCTAGACTCCTGTGTACAACTACCCAGGAAGTACCACTTTAGAAGAACCAATGGAACTACAATATTCCTGTATGCGGAAGGGAGCACATGAAAATAATACATTAGTTTCCTACTGCAGCTAGAACTACTCATCACAAATTTAGCAGCTTAAACCAACACAAATTTATTATCTTATAGTTCTTCAGGTCAGAATCTGAACACAGAATTCACTGGCTAAAATCAAGGTAGCAGCAGAGCTACGACCATATCTGGATGCTCCAGGGAAAAATCTGTTTTCTTGCTCATTGAGAATGTTCATGATTCAGCTCCTTGGTGTTGTAGAACTGAAGACCTGTTTCCTTGCAGACAGCTGTTCCAAGACTCTAAAGGCCACCTTCATTTTGGTCTTGTGGCTCCCTTCCTCCCTTTTCAGAGTAAGCAAGAGAAGGTTAGTACCTCTAGCCTTATCTTCTTTGTCAAGTCTCTCTTTACTTCAACCTGGAAAGATTCCCTGCTTTTAAGGGCTCATATGATTAGATTGGACTATCTGAATAATCCTAGATTATTTCCCCATCTAAAGGTCCATAACCTTAATCGCCCCTTCAAATTCCCTTTACCATGTGTCAGGGTAAATTCATATGTCAACTTGAGTGGGTCACAGCAAGCCCAGATATTTGACTAAACAACACGTCTGTGAGGATATTTCTGGAAGAGATTAGCATTTGACTTGACGACTGAGTGAAGAAGATGGAGCCCCTCAATGTGAGCGAGCCTCAGCCAATCAGTTGAAGACCTGAATGGAACAGAAGGAAAACGAAAGTTGAATTAGCCATTTCTCTTTCTGACTGCTTAGAGGGAACATCAAGCTTCTTTTGCTCTAGGCGTTCCTGGTTCTCAGGCTTTCAGACTTAGACTGGAATTTATGCCATAAACTCTCTGGCGCTAAAGCCTTAAAACTATACAATGAGCCTTTCTGAGTCTCCAGCTTAAGAGCAGAGAGAGGGACCTCTTAGCCTCCATAATTATCACATGAGTCTATACCCTGGAGTCAGTCTCTCTCTCTCTCTCTCTCTCTGTCTCTCTCGTTCTCCTCTCTTTTTCTCTGTGAGTCTATGTGTTTGTAGACGTATTCTTTTTTGTGAAGAACCCTAATACATTATGTTTGGTAACATATTCATGTATGTGGACATCTTTGAAGGGGGTATTATTTGTGTTACTTTGATGAGTTATTCTTCAAGTTCAGGGGTATAAGTTAAAAGGAAAAGAAAACATATATATTGAGCTGAGGTTGAATTACTGAGGATCCAGAGGGTTTGCTAACCTACTCTGCAACTATAGGAGATAAAGAAAAAGAGAAAGAAAAGTTGTCAAGGGTGGTGTGTCCCTCTTTGGTTCCTGAGATGAAAGGAAAATGTGTTCTGCCAGTGTTTAGAGAATGTGAGTGGATAAAACTGGATGTTCAGGAGAACTGGAACCCACTGCAAACTAGAGGAAAGCAGACAGTCCCATCCCACAAGGGACACTTATGCCTAAAAGAAAGGATTGTGCTAAGTATTCCACCATTAGGGTTCCCATTCACATACATTGAATCAGTAGCAGATAAGCCGGAGAGGCCAGAGATCATTATGAGTGAGGCAGACACATCACCACACCTACTACACAATTGAGCATATAAGAGGACTTCTTTTTCCCTTTCAAACCCTGATCAAACATAGAGAAAGGTGAGCTGATTGTAAAATAGAAGATTATGCCTTTAGTTATACTCTAGGCTTTAGGAACTTCCAGTCAAGTCTCACTGGAAACAAGAGAAAGAGCTTAGAATAGAATTATTAGCCATTCTTGAGATAAAAAAGCTGTCCATGTTTATATTAGAGTGTAGTCTTCTCAATTAAACTAATTAAAATAGAAAGGGAAGTGAGAAAAAGTGGATGGTAAAGGTGCATGAATAGGGGTGTTTAGTAGGATATTAGATGAAGTTGGAAATAGTGTGAGGGGAACACAGCCTCTCTAGCTTAAGGAATATATAAGCTTGATTCTGTCAGGCACTGCACTCCAGATTGAAAAAAACAGAGAAAGAATTTTAGAAATAAGCAATTTTTGGGAGACCTAGATTATTTTGAATTCTACCATTATTTATCTGAGAAACTGAAAGCAAATCACTTTGTTTTTGATGTTTAAATCATCTCCATTGTGAAAGAAGGAATACGGTTACTATAAAAAAGACATTTTTGATATACTGTCAATGAAAGTTGCTTAATGAATGAAGAAGTAAATGATGAATGCAAAACAGTGTAGGTATTGATTGAAGAGGTAGGTGATGGAGGCGAGATGAACTGGGGATCTGTTTGCTTTTGGGTAATTTGGAGGAAACAAACACCACATCAACAGCAGTGATAGCAAGGGGAGGAAAGGCACCATTGGGACAACTTTGATAATGGAAGATGGGGATATACAACATGTCTTTGAAATCTAAGTTTTGGGTCTTTTTCTACATAACAAAAGAAATTAAACAACTAGACCTGCCTGTTGCAAGCCTCTTTAGTTTCTCTTTGCCAGCTCATGTGTTGTTAGCGAGACTATGGAATTATATCAGAAAGAAACTTCGCACATTTTCAAATAGCCTATTTTTAGGGAGCATGAATAATTGCACCAGATGGCTGTTTAAATCTGTTGGAATTGTTTCTACTGTACATTCATTGTTTAGAAATCCATTTCGTTAGATTTCAAAGAGAAGTACAAAGTTGCAATAGTCACATTTAGCATTTACTTCTTTTGTAAACCTTTGTAAAAACTTCCACTGAGAGAAGGCTAACAGAGATGCTGATATAGAGATTTTTAATAAATTATGTTGGCAATGAAGCCAGAATGCTGCCTCCATAAAATTACAGTATTTAATTTCTAATGGTTGCTAGGGGTTTGTGTGTGCATGTGTATGTGAGTGTGTGTCTGTGTGTTTGGACCACACTTGCATATGCACACATCTTTCTATGGTTGCCTTTATTGAATTTGTTATGATTTTTAAAGATTACTCAGGGTAATATTATCAGGGTATTCTGAGAGTAACTGGCTTTATTTTCTACAGCAAGTTAAAATATGCTGTTTTCTTTCTCTGTTTCTTTTTGCTTCTTTGTTCTTCCTTCCTTTCATCTATTCCTTGGTTTGTTCTTCTTTTGTTTATTTATTCTTTTTAAGTTTCTCTCCTTCATACATCCCAATTAGTAAACTGCAAAGAAAAGTTCATCTCTGGTAAACTCTCAAATGTATCGCAGAAAGCAGGGATGACAGAGTAAATAGTTATTATTTCTTCCCAACTTAGTAAATGTATGTATAGTTCAAAAGAGTCAATCCTTCTACATTGTTTTTTAATTCTGAATTTTTAAGGGCACCTGTAACAGGAGAGAAGATGTAGGGGACAGGTTATTATATTATAGGATTAATTTTGATACTAGAACTACCTTTAAAACAATATTTCTCAACTATGATCTACATGGATCCTATAAATTGTCTCTGATCATATAATTATCAGCATTTGCCTGATGATTACACATCTGATAAACATATTCACCAATAGTATAGCAGCAAATTAAGTTTAATTTAAAATAATTAATCTGAGCAGTAAATAGCTTCCACATGTTTATATGTACTCAACTCTACATTAAAGGGAAATATCCTTTACCTAAAGAATTATTTGAAAAAGTTTAGAAGCAGCATGAAGAAATCATGATATGCTTGAGATAGATGATATTAGAGAGATGATAGAATAACAAGATTTAAGAGAAAAGAAGGAAAAAAATCACACACTAAGCAATTTGGAGACATTTAGTTCAGAGCAAAGAGCTCTATAGTGCTAAAAAGAAAAATGTCTCCGGTTTTAACAAATAGTGTGTGTAATCTACAACATGAATCAGTAACAAAGTATTTCTGAATAATTCTGATCAGAAAGGATTCTTTTGAAAATGAGACAAAGTAAGACTAAAATAACAATTACAGAGGTAGCCAGCTACCTCTGTGTTTCAGAAATTTTTTGTAAAAAATTTAGACAAACCATTAGGGAATAAAATGAATGCTTACCATGAAAATCCAATAGATTTGGCTTTTGTGGTGACAAGTAATAATAATTAAACTACTAATTTAAAAATTTATTCATTTCTTCTAGTAAAAATTGAATACATATGCAGATCGTGTAGGTTTCTTACATAGGTATACATGTGCCATGGTGATTTGCTGCACCTATTGACCCATAGCTTCATTCATGTCTCTGCAAAGAACATGATCTCATTTCTTTTTATGGCTGCATAGTATTCCATGTTATATACGTACTACATTTTCTTTATCCAGTAAATGACTAATTTTTGAGGTAAAAAGTCAACATTTTCTTTATTATAATCATGTCAAGTCATAAAATTCTATTTCTAATGGAAAAACAATTGAGAATAAATTAATCAAGATATATTCAGGAAGTATTGACTATAATTTAAATATATTAAAAAGTATGAAAATAAGGATACCCAAGCTACATTAAAAAATATTAGTAGAAATTTAGATTTTGGACTTGATTAAGAAGAATTAATGTACATATATTTCAAATCTACCCCAATTAATAATAACAACTAAAAAACCAAAATTTTCGTTTTAGTACCAATGGAGTTTTTGGACCAGTTTGGTAAAATATCTTCAAGGCTATCCAGAAGAGTCAACATAACAAAAATGCAAAGAACTATTGGAATGCTTTGTCTTATTATTGCTAAAACTTGTAAAGTTAAAATAACTAAAATTGAATAACAATCTAGAAATAAATAAGTAAAATGATTCGATAGAAAAGAAAACAAAGACTGAACCACATTTTTTTGTTTAAAAAGTGATGGTTCACAATTCAAATGATTGATGAAGAATATATTATTCAAACACATAGTGGAACAATGAGGTTGCTTTGGGAAAAAGAAAGGTTAGTTGAGATATCATCGTCTCCACAAAAATAACTTACACATGTGTTAAGATGTTAATAAACAAGGTACGAATATGTTACTTAAAATTTAAATACAACATCTCTATGGTAAAATATAGACATGAATGGATATTAATTATTAGGAAAGAATAAGTTGAACTCCAAAGTCAGAAAGGAAAAATAAAAATACCAATAAATTTGGCAATTAAAAGTGTAAAAAATATTGTACCAAATAAATAATTATAAAAAGTTAAAGGCAAATGATTAATTGGGAAATATGTAAAAGAAATGTCATAAAAGAGTATTACTTGTATGCCAGTGAATTCTTATAAGTAAAAAGAAGAAAAGATGAATATTTAGTAGAATAACGGACTAAAGTTTATGAATAGGCATCAGTTACAGAAGGAACAAAAATGGAATGAATTCATTTCAGAAGGAAACCATGTATTAAAAACTATTTTCCTAATATGTTTTTAAAAGTTCATTTAATCATTCAGTGATTGTGTACTGATTGTGGTGTGGCAGGAACAACCCAGGTGGTAGGAATGAAGCAGAACAAAGGAGAAGGACAATGTCCCAGGGACTTGTTTACAAGTGGGAAACAGAAATATAAGATAAGGTCAGTCTCAGTCGGTGGTATTGATGCAACAAAACAGGGTAATCTGACACAAAGCCACTGAAATGGAACAGAGGCTCCCTTGGTAGGGTCCTCAGGGAAAACCCCTCTGGAGTATGGATATGTAAGCTGAGACCTGAATAAGGAGAAGGCGTCATTCTTGGACTATCTCAGAAACAGTGTACCAGGCAGCATGGGAGCAATGGCAGGATCCTAAGGAACAGAGAGAAGAACATTGTGGGTAAAATTCAAGAGTGCAGGATGGAGAAGCAGTGGGAAGGGGTTGATAGACAGCGTCAAAATTAGGTTAGGCAGGTAGGAAGAGATTCTATGTAATAGGACCAATTAAATTTTATTATAATAGCAACAAGACCTTACTGAATGATTTTAGGTGGGAGCAGTGATAGGATAGAGTCACTTTTTAAAGATATCCTTTGGCTGTTCTGTGGAGAACAGATTGTCAGTGACAAGACCTGAAGCAGGAGAAAGAGTTGGGAAGTATAACATTGGACCAGGCAGGAGATAATTATGACAAAATAAAGCAATATAGACATTTTCTAGTTATCATATTGGCAAAGAGTAAAATGAATAAATAGGGACAGTAACAATGAACATTCATATATATATGTATGCTTGTGTATTATATAAATGTATGCATATACACCATCATTGCATTCATTTTCTATAGACTTGTTTATCTAGTGATATTTCTCCAAGTCCTACTAAATAAGCATACACGTTGACCCAGCAATTTGACCTCATAAAGAATTACCTCCTAAAATAATTGAATTGATTTCCAAAGATTTTATACCATAGTTTCATCTCAGATTTATTCATAATATGGAAATTGGAAGTGTCTGAACTAACTTTCAAGGGATAATTGGTACATTAATCATACTTTGTTCATTTCATAGATTGATTACCCAGAAGTCATTAAAAATGATGTTACAAACTTCCACTTAACAAAATGAACTACCATTAAGTGATCAATTTTGCTAATGCATATGTCTATACACACATGTTAAAAGCATGAAATATTATAAATTATGATATGAATAATTATAATTAGTATGAGATTCTTATGTACTTTTTGATACATTTGCATTTTGTTAGATTTCCATCATCTAATAAAATTATAATTAAAAATATTTTAAAACAGACAAGTAAAGATACAAATTGTGCTAAAACCATGTGACATTGCCCCTAAAACTATTTGTATTTTATACATGCTATGAATTTTTATAACAATAAGACTTAATATTTAAATAAGCTTACATTATTGAAAAACAGGCTTAGATAGGTTAAATAACTGTCTATTTTTTAATCACTCAGCTATTCGTTAATATTAGTCTACATTGATCTATCCATCATCATCTCACAATGCATGTTTGACATAACACCACCACCAAATTCTACTTGTTTTGTTCAGATATTAGGCTGGATAACCTAGGACTTCTACCTCATGACCATCAGATGATAAACTCTTCTGCCTTACTTCTAACTCAGATCTAGAACTCCTTACTTCAGAAAATTTTCTGAAGCTGTAAAGAAAGAATTGGATCCTGCTCCTGAGGTTTTCATAACCCCTGCCTTTCCTATTACCACAGCTCTGTTTATGTGTCTGTCTTTGCTGATGGACCATGAACTCCTAGAAGAAAGGGAGGTTCTGTCTGAATACCCTTTCCTTAGTGCCTGGCTTAGATGTTAGAATGCAGTTGGTGCTAAATATATGGTGGATAAAGAGAAAGAATAGAGCATCACTATACTTATATTTATTATGTGGTTATGTTATTAGAGGAATGAATAATTTATACATTACTCTTTAAAATAAATGGATGGAGAAAATACTCCATCATTAGAGTGCTGAAAATTAACACAACAGAATATCACTATGCATCTAACAGAATGGCCAAAATTCCAAAAGACCAAAGGTTGGCTAGGATGTGGGGCAACAGGAGCTCTCATTCATTGCTGGTGGGAATGAAAATGGCACAGCTATTCTGGAAGACAGTTTAGCAGTTTCTTACAAAGCTACATATACTCTTATGATTCAGGAATCATGCTTCTAGATATTTATCCAAATGTATTGACAATTTGTGTTCACACAAACACTACACATGAATGTTTATCGCATCTCTGTTTATAATTGCCCCAACATGGAAGTGAATAAGATACCTTTCCAAACATTAGTGGATAAACATACTATAGTATATGTATACAATAAAATAATTTTTCAATGATAAAAAGAAATGTGATATGAAGGTTAAAAAAATGAAGGAATCTTTAATATGTAATGTTTTGTGAAAAAAAGCCAGTCTGGAAAAGTTACATAATGTGTTATTCCAACTTTAAACATTCTGAAGGAGAAAAACTATAGAGACAGTAGCAAGATTAGTAGTTACCAAGGGTTTGTAGGTAGAGGTAGAGAAGGGATTGGTGGAGCACAGGGCATTTTTAGGAAAATGAACTCTTCTGTATCATACTGCAATGGTGGGTAAATGACATCTTGCATTCGTCAAAACACATAGACTGTATAACAACACTAAGTATAAGTTTTAACGATAACAATAATGGTAATAAATAAACTACGGACTTTGGTTAATACCAATGTATCAATATTGATTCATTAATTTTAACAAAGTTACCATATTAATGCAAGATGTTAGCAAGAAGAGAAACTGGGAATTAAAAGAAAAGAAAAACCAACAATAAGTAGATTAATTGTTCTGCTTAGGTTGGTTCTAAAGGCTTTTCAAACTCACCACTAACTCAAATAGGAACTTGAGTAATATTTCAACTGAATGTAGAGTGGGTAGGAGGTGTTTTCTATAGTGTCTGTTACAAGAGTGCTCTGTGGCCTGAAAGATTACTTGTCTTAGAATGGACTATGCGCAGACAGGTGCTTACCAGTGAAAGTCTATTGTTGCTTGGAGTAAATTCCTCCAACGGTTTCTCATTGCACTTTGAACAAAATCCTCAACAGGTATCATGTGAGCTAGCCGCCTTCCACTCCTCTCTTCCCACCAGGGTCCATGATCTGCATCGTTCAATGTGCTGCAGCCATCTTATTCTTTCATCTGTTCCTCTTCCTCTCTGAGCTCACATGGACCTCACACTTTGTCTTTTCACTGCCTGGAAACATCTTTCACCACTTCATTGGCTTCTTTTCGTCATTGTTATGAGTATGAACCAAAATGACACATCCTTTCCTCTTCACCCTACCAAAAGCAGCTGCCTCAATCCAGGCATTCTCTCCAATCTTATCTTGTTACACTTTCTTCATTCCATCTATCTTTGGTCTGGTGGATTTTGTTTCTGTCTGACACTGGCCACTAGAAGGTAAACACTCTCAAAAGCAAAAATCTAGTCTCTTTACTACTGTTTACCCCAGGCCTTGTATAGTGCCTACCACATAGTGGATGTCAATGTATTAAACACTACATTGGGTCTAGTGAATTAGAGGGATATATGGAAATTGAATCAAGATCAGAGAGCACGGTTGTATGATTAAGTAGCTCCAGGGCCCAGAATCAATTCTCAATTTTGCCACACATAAGCTAACAGGTCCATGTGATGCACTTTACCTCTTTGAGCCTTAAATTCTTCTTATATAAAATGAGACTTTTAGACTATATGGGATCTAAAGTCTTTTCTAGCTCTAAAATCTTACATTCTTTATGGCTCAAAATGATTGAGGTTCCACTGGAGAGCCACTAATTCAGATATATTCTATTAGCAGTGCAATTTCTGTGATGATGTATGTCAGTACAGCATACTGAAACCAGCTTTCAGAGTGACATTGTCCCACATCTGGTCAAATAATTAATATTTCCATCTGGATCGATGCTTTTGGCAGGAACATTGAGTACTTATGCCACATGACCCCTCTATCATAAAACAGAAAATGTGTTATCATTTTGTGTTATCAGGCAATGAAATGATTGGCTTTCCATATTTCTTTCTTTTTTTTTTTTTTTTATAGAGTCATCCGTTAACCTACATCTGGCATTCCACATCATATAAGGATGCAAAATCTCATGTCTTCATGGAGCTATGAGTGTCTTTTAGTCTATCTTGTTTCTGTAGAAAATTTCAGGGTATACTAGATCAACAGTTATTTTAGGTAAAATATATTTCCATATTAGAAACCTTTATTAATATTCTTGTTAGGAGGAGTCTGGGTCCTAGGGGAACTCAAACAGAATTCCAAATTGCTGCTGCCTCCAGGAATGGGAAGCATTCCTACAGTTCTGCTTTCAGGGGTTTTTGTAGACTACGTACCACTAGGATTATAGACTCATATATTTTTTCCTCACAAAAGCAAGTTCTGCTACTAAAGAGAAGGTAACTGATTGCATCTGGCGATTCTCTACCTTGTACATATTTGCCTCGTGCTTTGAAATTCAGCTTAGTTATGGATCACAGTGTTTGAGCTAACACTTAAAACTCACATCTCAAGGAATTTACCTTTCACTCTTCACTCAACTGCTGTAGGTAAAACAGTTTGTGGCAGATGATCCACTAGTAACAAAGTAATGAGCACTTCATAAAGACAGTCTTGTCTGTTGAAAAGCCCCGGAAAGCTCACACGTCAGAGTGATAAATGATATGTAGGAACCTTTCCAACAATTGTGTGACATCATACTGTTCCCTCTCAACCAGATCTTAGTAAAGAAAATATTAATGGAGAAAAAAGAAATGAGAGGACTGAATTCAAGGATAACTATTAACTCAAGTGAACTTGTGCCAAAAGAACATTGACATTTCCCAAATACGTGTGAGAAATAGAAACTCCCTCTTAGAGATCAAGAATATACTTTAAAGTGCCAGACACATAGTATTTGCTTGGTAAACATTAGTTTTCTTATTTACTATAACATGAACTTCATGTCCTCTTTGCTAAACTTCAAGAGCGGTAGTGTCTTAAAGAGTTTTCTATATGTATAACACTTGGGAGAAAGTGATGTGAGTGAGACCATGTCTCTCACTTCATAGAAATTTCAGTAGACTGGAGGAGGCACAAACTCAAACACACTTGAAGATCCAGTGAAATCACCGCTAAGGAGAGATTTGGCAATGTTAAAAGCCTAAGTAGGTGTGATTAATTTGAGTCAGAAAACTGGAAAAGCATCTGATAATAGATGTTATTTGAGCTGAGTTTTGCAGAATGCTAAGATTGTGAGAGGCAAACAGGTTGAGAGAACAATATAAGTCAAGACTCGATAGTGGAAACATACAGCTTATTGCACTTATGGTACCTGGAGAAGATAATGGGGATTAGAGTACCTGTTTAAAAAGAGAAAAAAAAATTAAGGAGCGTGGATAAGGAAGGGTATGTATAATATTACATAAACCTGTGATGTGGTTTGGATGTGTGTCTCCACTCAAATATCATGTTGAATCGTAATCTCCAATGTTGGAGGTGAGGCCTGGTGGGAGGTGATTGGATCATGGGGAAGTTTTTCATGGTTTAAACCATACTGCTTGGGGCTGTTATGGTGAAAGTGAGCTATCATGAGATCTGGTTGTTTAAAAGTGTGTGGCCTCTTCCCATCTCTTTCTTCCCTGCTCTGGCCATATAAGAAGTGTCTACTTTCTCTTTGCTTTCCACCATGATTGTGTAAGTTTCCCGAGGCCTCTACAGCCATGCTTCCTGAACACCCTGTGGAACGATGAGCCAATTAAACCTCTTTTCTTTAAAAATTATGCAGTCTTAGGCATTTATTTATAGCAATGTGAGAACAGAATAATACAGCCTGGAAGAGTAGGTGAGGGCTACATCATGAAAGCAATTAATGCTAAGCTGTAAGTTTTATTTTATTCTGAAATTAAGGAAGAGCTAAGTATAACAGGGCTTTTTGTCCATTGGGTTTTGTTTGTTTAATGAGCAAAGTGACTTTATTTTGAAAGAGAAAACTTTGTATTCAAATATTGACCACAGAAAAGCAATATACACATACACACAAACACACCACAAACATACACTCAAGCAAGTTAGCTAGATGTGTCTTTTAAATTAATTCATTATGCTGACATTTACTCTTATTACAATATATGCTTACTGTCATTGCCTCAGTAGACCTGGCTATATGTTTTCAAATTCTAGATGGTGGCCCATAAGCTGTCAATGACAGAGGTTTGTGTAGTGAATTGAAGAATATAGTTTGTAGCTCTGTGGCCAGGAAGAACAGTTATTATGGAATAAATTGACATAGGAAGCTTCTGTATTACCAGAAATCTACCATGGGCAGGAGGAAGCAGAAGCAGACCCGACATGGGTGACTGACCTCTGTATGGGTCCAGGACAAGAAGGCAGCAACTCATTGGACACCTGGTGCCTAAAAACTTCTTTATGCCTCTTTCACTGTATGCCAGTGAAAAACTCACCCCCATCTTCCCAGATCAATCACTAATAAGAATTTTGCAAGGTGTGATTTTGATGGGTCCAGGGACTGGATGGGAAAAAGCAAGTTCATGAGTGTCATTTGTCTTCTGTACTGTTGAGACTGTGCTGGAGCTGAGGGTGAACTGAGTAAGGAAGGAGTACAGGGTAGAGCCCACACTCTGTGAGCCCTTCCCACTCAATTGAGGTGCTAAGCCATAGTTTGACATCAGCTGTCTTATCCTTAAGGCAACTAGTGTATACACAGGGCTCATTCCCCGCTTCATGGTCTTGTTCTTTGTTTCTCTCCTTCTCCAACTCTTTTCCTCACCTTTTCCACAAGGCCCTACTACTTATTTACTACTTACTCCATCTTCATATAATTAAAAAATGATAATGTCATTATGGACAGGTGAGTGTCCTCTAGCTAGGGAAACAGTGATTACATGCAGTTTCAATAAAGTTATTTAACTAGGACTGCTTATATTTATTGTTGCTTCTATTGATTCTATTGTTTCTATTGATATTACTCATTGTCAGAAGAATATAAACCTTATTCTATCTTCCCATATTCTCGAAGATACACCCAATTTCTCTCAATTTGACTAAATTATTTAATTATTTTTATTTCTACCTAATAAGCTTTTTTTAAAAAGAAGAATTCCCTATTCCTACAAGATAGATTTCCCCTCTGACATATGTTGGCTTTTCAACTGTCAACTTAGCAAGTCACAGCCTTTAATCTGTAAAATGTTGTTAATCCCTGGGCTGGTTATTTCATAAAAATGCATGCATTTCAAAAGTTAATGTGTATCAAATTGCATTATTGAAAATAATTAAAGAATTTTGATTTGTAATTGAAGTGGTGTGATCTTGATATATTAGAAAGGGAGGTATTATTGGTTTTGTTGTGGTTTGTACCTAACAAATTGGCCAAAATATACATATGTCACTATATTTAATGTACAGTCATGAAATATAAAAGCAGAAGCTTAATGACAAGGATATGTCCTGAGAAATATGTTGCTAGGTAATTTTGTCACTGTGTGAACACTACGGAGTGAACTTACATACATCTAGATGGCATAGCCTACTATACACTTTGGCTATATGGTATAACCTACTGCTCCTAGGCACAAACCTGTGCAAGCGGTTACTGTATTTAATACTGTAGGCAGCTGTAACACAATGGTATTTGTGTATCTAAACATTTCTAAACATAAAAATGGTAAAAAATACAATATTAAAATCATACGTGACCACCATCATGCTTGCAGTGTGTGGTTGACCAAAACATTGTTATGCAGCACATGAGCATGCAGAGACATTGGTGAGGATGTGCTGAAATAAAAATTAAACTTTAGGCCAAGATTGGTGGATCACGAGGTCAGGCAAAACCCCGTCTCTGCTAAAATAAATACAGAAAAATTAGCCGGGTGTGGTGGCAGATACCTGTAATCTCAGCTACTCAGGAGGCTGAGGCAGGAGAGTTGCCTGGAACCTGGGAGGCAGAGGCTGCAGTGAGCCAAAATCTCGCCACTGCACTCCAGCCACCTGGGCAACAGAGTGAGACTCCATCTGAAAAAAAATTAAACTTTATCTCTGAAAATTTGACACAACTTTCTGTCAAAAAATTAGTAACATAAAATGAATCTTGTAAAGTTATTTTTTTTATTTCTTAATCTGATTCCTATCAATCCTGAAAAAGATAAAATATTTTGACTCAAGTATGCTCGTAATAGCATTATCTGTTAATTAAATAAGCAATTTATTGAGCACCTACTATGATCTGGATAGCCTTCCAGAATTTGCAGACAAATCACCATTATCTTATTGATGTTGCATCCTACCTGAGCAGTCTGACAGTGATTAGCACTAACATAGATTATTATGGATGGAGCTATTTCAGAGGTCAAGGAAGGCTTTCTAAGTAAGGGACATGTGAGCAGAAATTGACTAAAATGAGGAAGTGAGTCATGAGCTATCTGGGGAGAAAAACCTATTAACAGTGAAAATCTGTAAGTTACTTCATTACCCAGAAATAATTGAAGGGTACAATAAAACTTGATAGGGTCACATCATCTTGGTTTGCCCAGGAAAGTTGTAGTTTACAGTTGTTGACCCAGAATAAGCATAATAGCATCCTACTTTACTTTTATAAATGGTCTGGTATGGGCAATAAATTTCATGGTTGTCCTCATGCAATGGATTCACATGTAATAAGTTAGGGAGTTCTCTTCCCAGCAAATCATATTTTCTTACCCATGATGTCCTTGGCTTCTCCCTCCATGAATAAATCTAGGTTTCTACCAAGGCTCAGAACATATTCCATTATTTTTTAACACTCTATTTATGACTTCATTTCCTTTGTTTTTTTGTCTTTAAAAATAACATATGCATATTCAAGTCACAATCATTTTACTGAACACTCACTTCACTCACACTGACAAGTGCTGAGATACATCAAAAGAAAACATGAATGACCCCTGCTCTCACATGTAAAGGAGGGGGTGGAGAAACAAGAATTCATTGTATTATAAATGCTACATTTTTGAAATTTAAAGCACGTGATAAAATTCAATTTGCTTGGTATCCCCGCCTACCCAAAGAGAAAAAGGAGTCCAAACTCACACATTTGTTTGGGCCCTCTCCTCTTCCTTGACTGACCCCGTCCAGGAAAATGAGGACAGACTCTGATTTGCCTGTACTTTGCAAATACATTCCCTAGGTCCCAGACGTGATGTCTCCAAGTCCCTTTTCTCTAGCTTAGCCATAGAGACATTCACTTAGGTTCCTGGGGCCTCTGTGCTGGTGCCCAGTGTTCAGATTCACCCCCATGGTTATGCTAGCCCAATCAGTCTTTATAGTGTTCATGGACAGTCCGTTTATTATCATTCTGTGGAAATTCCCAAGATCTTCTCAGGTGAAAGGACTGAACCAACTTTCTGAATTGTGTGTATCTTCCCCTCTCTGAGACAACATAGGCTAATGCTATCAAAAGCTCTACCCACTGGAATCATAAGGCTACTCTACCAGTGGACATATCCAGATGCTGAAAAAAGAAAATAGAAAAGAATGGTGTAGGGGAACTAAGAACAACAACAAAAAAGAATGTGTGTTTTCTTCTTTTGCTGGTGAGCATCATCAGATGCCTGTAGCCAAATATTGTTTTATACTTACATAGCCAATCTTATTACAAAATTATGTACTACTTTTGTAATTCAAAGAAAATGTCATAAAGTTGAGGGAAGCAAACAGTGCTACAAACTAATGTTACATAACATTAATACATTTTAAAGACGTGACATGAAGAAAAATTTAAGCATAACTCACCCTTTGTCTGAATAAACAATGATAATAAACCAAAGAAACATAAGAATGATATCTTTGAAGTGAATTAGGGAGGAATTTAACATGATTTTTGCTTTCCTTTCTCTTTTTTTTTTTGGCATATGTACATAAACGTATTACTCCAGAAAATAGATGAGCATATAATCTGCAAATGGAAGAGAAAAATAAATCATTTGAAATGCTATGTCCATGGCTTCTACAGTTATTATACTTTAGAAACATTTCCTAAGGCAGGAATTTAGCAGTAGGGCAAAGATGAATGTACAAAGATTTTCATCTCACTTTTGTTAATCAAAGCAATGGAAACAAGCTAAATGCTCATCAATATTGGATAGGGTAGATAAATGATGGTTATTTGAGTAATGGAATACTCTGTAGCCTGTATAGAATTTGATGTATATTTGTTTTTAACATTACATTGGAAAGATGCCCATACCATATTTATGAGTGAAAAACAATGGAATAATCTTACTTATAAAAATTATCTGTTTGTGAGAGGAAAAAGAGAAAAAAAGAAGGCAGTAAGAACATGAGCACGTTCCAGAAAGAAATGAAACAGATTCTGGAGAAGAACGTTTCTGTTAAATGACCCAACTAACTTGAAATCTGTCATTGACGATATTGCAGCTTTGGAGGATTTTCTGCACTTAATGCAATGAACAGTGACTGCTTATGTATCTATTCAAAGGTTAATGTTTTTCTTGTATTGCTAGGGATTGAATTGCGTCTCCCCCAAATTAAAATGTTGAAGCCCTAACCACCAGTGGGAATAGATTTGAAGACAGCGTCTTTAAGAGGTAATTTGTTTTAGATGAAGTCAAGAGGGTGAGATCAGGGCCCTTAGGAAGAGACACGGGAGAGTTTGCTTCCTCTCTGCTCTCTCTGCCAACTAAGGACACAGTGAGAAGGTGGCCACCTGTCTGCAAGCCAGGAAGAGAGCTCTCACTAGAGAAACAAATTGGTCACCACCTTCATCTTGCACTCTCCAGCCTCCAGAGTTGTTAGAAATAAACTCATGTTGCTTAAGCTACCTAGTCAATGGTATTTTTGTTATGGTAGGCCAAACTGACTAAGACACTAAACAATGCATTGTCTATTGCCATATAAAATATTACTTCAACACGTGATAGCTGGAAACAACAAACTTTTTTCTCACAGTTTTTGTGGGTTGGGGATTCAGAAACAGTTTAGTTTATTGATTCTAGCTGTATGTTTCTAGTGAGATGTGGTTAGGTGAAGATCTGACAAGCTGAAAAATCCACTGCTATCGTAACTCACATGGCTGTTCACCAGAGTGCTTAGTTGTTTGACAGTTGCTGGTCCTGGAGGCCTCAGCTACTCACCAAATGATTACCTCCTTAAAATATGGCAGCCTGTCCTCTGTATTCTTAATAGTTGTCCCATATTTTCCATCTACTTGTTTTTCTGTGCTATATTCTAAGGAAAAATAATAATTAAAGCATAGTTTTTTTCCAATTTTACTGAGGCATAATTTATAAACAAAATTACATATATTGAAAGTGTTAATAATTTGAGACATAAACACATTGTGAAATAATACCGACAATAAAGCTAATTTACATATCCATTACTTTACAGTTACCATTTTCTTTTTTTATATGTATATGAGATGGGCTCTCCTTCTGTCATCAAGCTGGAGTGCAGTGGTGAATCACAGTTCACTGCCTTAAACTCCTGGGTCAAGTGATCCTCCTGCCTCAACTGCCCAAGTAACTAAGATACAGGTGTATGCCATTACTCCCAGATAATACTTTTTGTTTGTTTCTTTCTCTTTTTATCTTTTATTTATTTATTTATTTTTTGGTAGTGAGGGCACTTAAAATCTACCCTTTCAGCAAATTTAAGGTATACGATTGTGCCACTTTACCAACACTCAGTTTTTTGTCCTCTACCTTGTCCTGACAACCACCATTCTACTATCGGTATGAGTTTGACTATATTAGATTAAGCATATAAGTAATATTATGTGATACTTGTCCTTCTGTGTCTGGCTTATTTGAGTTAACACAATGTCCATTGGGTTCATTTTTGTTGTCACAAATGACAGAATTTTCTTTTTTCTCTCTTTTTAATTTTTTCTAAATTTCATTTTAGGTTTTGGGGTACATGTGAAGAACATGCAAGATTGTTGCATAGGCACACACATGGCAGTGTGATTTGCTGCCTTCCTCCCCATCACCTATATCTGGCATTTCTCCCCATGCTATCCCTCCCCAACTCCCCACCCCCTGCTGTCCCTCCCCTGTTTCCCCCCAACAGACCCCAGTGTGTGATGCTGCCCTCCCTGTGTCCATGTGTTCTTACTGTTCAACACCCACCTATGAGTGAGAACATGTGGTGTTTGATTTTCTGTTCTTGTGTCAGTTTGCTGAGAGTAACGGTTTCCAGGTTCATCCATGTCCCTACAAAGGACATGAACTCATCGTTTTTGATGGCTGCATAGTATTCCATGGTGTATATGTGCCACATTTTCCCTGTCCAGTCTATCATCAATGGGAATTTGGGTTGGTTCCAGGTCTTTGCTATTGTAAACTGTGCTGCAATGAACATTCGTGTGCTTTTATCCTTATAGTAGAACGATTTATAATTCTTTGGATATATACCCAGAAATGGGATTGCTGGGTCAAATGGAATTTCTATTTCTAGGTCCTTGAGGAATCGCCACACTGTCTTCCACAATGGTTGAACTAATTTACACTCCCACCAACAGTGTAAAAGCATTCCTATTCACTTGTGCTCCTGAACTCAAAATAAAAGTAAAAAAAAAAAGCCTGTGTTAAGATGAAATCTGTTTGGAAAGGTTAAATGAAACTAAATGTCTCTTAATCTAGCCACATAAAATTTTCTAACTGCTACATAACCACATTTAGAATTCTAAGATAAACCTTTTGTTTTAAACCGTAACTTTAAAACAGAGATAACTTCAACACTATTTAAATGGTTTCAGAGCCTTACATGTAGTCTACATAACTGGACAGTGAACTCCAGCAAAAAACATAAACAGAAAACAATTTCAATTTATTGAATAAAAAATATTTTTGAGCAATTACAATGTGGTAGCACAATTTTCAGTGCAAGGGTTTTAGCAGAAGACTAAAGTGATATCAATAATTCCCTTATGACTTTTTATTTTAATGGAAGGAAACAGCCAAAATTAATTAAATAATAAAGAATTTGACGCAAAAAATATAAATATAATTTCAGCAAGCAGATTTTAACAGTGTATTATAACCAGGCTATCATTACATGATCTTCAGGAAGATAAGAATGAATTGAAATGAAGAAATTCTTTAATATAAATAATCATATTACTATCAGAAAAATATGATTATATGTATAGACATTAAAGTGGCCTTTGCTAAAATTCAACATCAATTATTGATTTTAAAAATGAACTAAGAATATAGGTATTCCTAAGATAATCCAAAATCTTCATATGAGCCTTAAGCCAAAATCCACAGAAGGAAAACAACAAATTACACTTACTAAAGTCCAGAACATGAATGCCCACTGATTATCATATTTCTGAACACAAGCAAAGAGCAAACATAAATAGATAATGGAAATCATTTAAAAGTATACAAACGAAAAAGTAGAAATTAAAACAATCACTACTGGCAGGTAAAATTATTATTTATCTGGAAAGCTGAAGATAATCAACTGAAAAATTATTGCAACTAATTACAGAATTCAGTCACATAGTGAGGTACTAATCTATCTACCTATCTATCTATCTACTATATTTATGGATAGATACAATAGCAAGTATTATAATTTTGGATAGGAGCATTAAATGTTATAAATAAGTCAAATTAACCCAAATTAAACTGTAAATGTAACGCTATCTCTATAAAAATGCCAATAATTTATGTATTTTAATTTTAATTAGATAAAATGATTCTAAATAATAAAAAACAAATAGCATTAATATGAGCCCATTCAACAGGATCATTGAATAAGATAAAATCACAGTAAATCTAAAAGGCCAAATTTTCTGTTCTAGTTAAGAATTGTTCTAAAATATTATAAACCTTATGGATTATTTTGGAAATCATCAGTTTTGAAGAACTGTCTGTTTAAAACACTTGATACCAAAAACAGAATTTTGTTTAAACCACTGGATGGTAAAGTTAGCCTTAAGTGGGGATGAGATAGAAAAAGAAACCTGTATGTGTATAAAGGTATATATTTGATCAGAGAACATAGAAGCCTAATTTTTCTCAAAAATTAAAAAACTAAATTGCTTGGGATTTTTTTTTCCTAATGGTAATGGTTTGTGATTGTACACCATCTCTACTGCATGAATCAGAGAAATAAAATTAAAACAGGGAAGACAAGTCTGATAAGATGGAGGAAAAACATCCTTGCTCGACACCAGGCATCAATCTGCAGATGAGAAAAGCCATATAAAGCTTTTTATGGTCCCTTTAGGTTCAAGTCCTGGATCCCTAATGTCTCATCAAAGCTGAACGGATTTCCTATTAAGATTTTTAAGATTACTTTAAATCCAAAGATGATTATTATCAAAATTTATAAACTCTGCCATAGAATAAATTAATAGCAGCTAAAATTGATAAAATTATTATAATATAATTATCATCAGAAAGAAAGTATGTATCATCTTGAATGTATTTGTATACAATTAAAAATTAAAAATAATAATTTTTCTGGCAAAAAAGAAATGAATGAAGAATATCCAGAAAAAAAATATGAATCAAAATTAGTAGTGAATAAAGACTACCTGAGCAGATATTAAAAATATGAAAAAGATACCATTATTAAAACAATATTTGAACTGCAACATGAATTTAAGCCACAGTACATAGCTAGAGTAGAGACAGAAATAGGTCTATATCCACACAGAAATTTAGTTACCACAAAAGCAAAGTCTAAAACAATTGGGAGAATTATTAATTCTTACATTCTTACAGGCAAACCCAATAGTTCTATTTCTAGAAATTAATTCTGTACATATACTTGCGTATTTGTGAATCAATGTACAAGGCACAGGATTATTCATTGAAACATTATTTTGATTAAAACAAACTGGAAATTGCCTAAGGCAAGCTTGTACGACCCACAGGCCTGTGCGCCCCAAGTGACCCAGGACAGCTTTGAGTGTGGCCCAACACAGATTCATAAAATTTCTTAAAACATCATGAGGTTTGTTTGAGATTTTTTTTTTTTTTTTTTTTTTTTTTTAGCTCATCAGCTATCGTTAGCGTTCGTGTATTTTATGTGTGGCTCAAGACAATTCTTCTTCTTCCAGTGTGCCCCAGAGAAGTGAAAAGATTGGACACTCCTGGCCTAAAGTTTTGTACGTACGGTTTCATTTAGTAAGTCAAGTTGTACCCATATAATGTGACATAAAGAAAAATAAGGAGCACTTACATAATTGATGGAAAGATATCCAATATTTGGGTAGTGAAAGTATCATATATTTATTTATTATTTTGTAATTATTTATATACTTATTTATAATTTTGATTTTTAAACTTATGAACATATTACCTAGAAAATAAAGTAAAATGTAATGAAAACACTAGTGATTTTCCCAAGAAGCATAATAATAATAATAACAATAATAATAACAACCCTCAAAGAACATGAGAAAATTCAGGCTTACATGAATGTCCAGTGTCACCCAGTCAAGATCAAATCAAGGTCTGTCGGATGTATTGAATCCATGTGGTGCACTTTCGTGAGGCTGATGTCCCACAAGCTCAGCAAGGGACCCTGTGACCATGGGGATTCTGGGGCACACACCAACTTCCCCTTTCTATCAATTATGCTTCTGAAACAGCTTCTCCACTAAGCAGGAAATGGCTTATTTCATAAATGTTATTTTTCTAGCAATATTCAGCAAACCAAAATGACTTTTTAATAAGATAGTCCCTGTTGCCAGAAAATTGGGTATTTAGGGGATTTTCAGAACATGTATTTACTATAACTGATAGAGCAGAACAGTTTTTATAATATGCATTCTCTGCATGGAAAAATATGTATTTACACAAATAAATGTTTATAAGCCCAGGTTTGAAAATGAGTCTCAGGTATATATTATTCATTATAAAGAACCTCCTTCCACTCACAGTGCCCAAATCAGTTAAGGGCAAAAAAACCTCATTAACTGTGTTCATGTTTAATTTGGAATCAGTACCGTTAAGTTTTTTCTCTCGTAAGACATGTTTTTTCATCCTAAATTCAGTGTGAAAAGTTAAAGCAGAAAGGATTTTTTTTTCTGTACTTTTTACAGAAAGGCACTTCAATAATTGATGTTAAAGATTTCCATGAACCAGGATCAGAAAATACATGAATTGCCTTTTGTTTTATGAGAATTAAAGAGAAAAGCGAAAGGAGCAGTGATTCCCTTTGGAAGTAAAGGGGTTTTTTGGTCTGACGAAGAAAGGGAACACAGTATGATGAAACTGTACAGATGGAAGATGGATGTAACAATTTTTTCCTTTAGCCTCTATCGTGATTTCAGAAGATAGAAACAGTTATCAAGCCAAGAAGTCTCCAGGCTCAGATGGATCAAAGTTTGTCTATCTGGGTTTGAAATTAGTCTCTGCAGAAGTTTCGTGTTCCTTCCAATTTGCAATTCATCAAATCAGGTTGAGAAAAGCTATCCAGAAATTATCTACACAACAGTAAGTCATATTCACATACAGGACACTGTTTTCTTCTAATTCTGGGGCTTGTTTTAAAGATCACTTGATGAAGTGGAAAAAGACTCTAGAAGCTCCCTCATTGATTCTCCTCATCTTATACTAAGGAAGCTGAGACTCATAATAAAGAATTGTCCCAGGTGGCCTGGCCACTGAGATGAACGCAGATGTAGACTCAGACTTCTGCATTTCCAGGTTCCTCCCTCCTGCCCTCCACCGCGGTAGTTTTCCAGACTAGCCACATCAAAGCCACTGCATGATACAGTAGCACCACCACGAGGGGGCAGAGCACAAATGGCTTTGGTTCCCAGAATTCACTCTCACTCATCCTCTCTTCAACATAGAAACACAATTAAACTTTAGCTGTTTTACATAGCAAATTCATGAGTGAGAAATCATTGGAAGACACAATACTAGGATTATTATTTTTAATATAATTTCTAAAAATTCTATTAAGTCACAAGAAATTGCTGATATTCAACTAGTTGACCTACAAAATAAAAAGGAAGAAAAAAAGGAAATTCAAGAAATACAGAGATAAAGAAGTAAACATTAGTGTAATACAGTTCAAGTTACAGATACATCTTAGAGTCTTAAAACTTAGGCAAAAGATGCTGAAGGTCTTGAATACCAACTTCAGTTCTCTTTAGTGACTTAACATTACCTTAATCTCATTGCTAGCTTAATTCTTTATTGAGTTACTAGTCCTTTCCTTCCTGTTTAAGTCTCTCTAAATCATAGTATCGCCTCACCTCCTATATACATAAAGATGGTCCCCAACAACTCACCCCAGGCCCATCAGTCCCTATTACACTAACTCCACTTCATCAAATATATACATTTGCACATGTATGTATACAGGGATTTTAATAGTCATTATTTCAAAGCATATCTCTCTTAAACTATTCCCAATACTCCAAAGCTACCATAGAGTTTCTCTCTTTTCCTCTAATCAGAACTTTTAAAAGCATAGTTCCTGTCCATATCACTCTACTGAGACTTGCTTTCCATGAGAGCCAAGTGTTCCTCAAGGTGGCACATATAGCCCCAAATGCAAAGCTCTTATATGATTGTTCTCTCCATAGCAGCCTTTAAAGCCCTAAGAGTAGTAAAGAGTATATGGAATGGCAATCTGTGTGGACTCAAGACCTAGCTGTCATTTACATAGAGGTGTAAGCATGGTCAAATTAGTTTTTCTATGTCTCTCTCTCCTCCTGTGTAGATTGTGGACAATGATACTAAAACAATACCATAAGTTGTAAGGACTGTCATATACAAGAGACTCTGAACAGCATCATCTCTGTCTTTTTGTTGTTCAGTGTCAAAGATAAATAAAACTGAACACTGATTTCAGTGATAAGTACAGATTTTATACAATAGTGATTGCAATAAGTAGGAGGATTCAGCATGACCTGAACTCAACTTGCCTGAAACAAAGGCCTGGAGACTTTTTAAAGGCTGGATATGCCCTTTAGAAAGAGCATTGAAAGCTTTCAAGGGAGATTGGTTCATGTGAAAAGGCCAGTTGCATTTGTTAATTGATGCTAATCTGGAGAAGAAACAAATGTCTCCTATCTTTATCACAAGGGGCTGTCTATGGAGTTAGGTGTCTGCATTTCAAAGAAAAGAGATAGTTCCTTGTTATTTCAAGTTTTTTAAGTTCATTTGGTTGCTTTCTCAGAGAGGGTTATGGGACCTATCTACCTATCATTAAGCTTTTGCTGGAACAGACATTAAATTATCCTGTTATCCTGGCAGTTTTGAGCTTTTCAGACAGGCTCGTTGAGAGAAAGGGGGTAGGCATAGAGTCTTCCCAGGGACATGACCTTAAGCTGCCAGAATCCATGCTAGAATCTGGGCAAATCTCTCAATGCAGAGGTTTGCACTGAATCTCAATGCAGAGGCTTCCATGTAATTTTGAGCCTGTGGGTGCACAGAAGTCAAGAATTGGGATTTGGAAACCCCTGTTTGGACTTCAGAGGATTTATGGAAATGCCAGGATGCTCAGACAGAAGTCTGCAGCAGTGGTGGGGCCCTTGTGGAGAACCTCTGCTAGGGCAGTGTGGAAGGGATATGTAGGCTCGAGCCCTCACAGAGTCTGCACTGGGGCACTGCCTAGTGGAGCTTTGAGAAAAGGGCCACTGTCCTCCAGACCTTAGAATGGTAGATCGACCAACAGCTTGGAGTGTGCACCTGGAAAAGCTACAGACAGTCAAAACCAGCCCATGAAAGTAGCCAGAAGTGAGGCTGTACCCTGCAAAGCCACAAGGGCAGAGCTTCTTAAGACCATGGGAACCCACCTCTTGCAACAGTGTAACTTGGATGTGAGACATAGAGTCAAAGGAGATCATCTTGAACTTTTAAGATTTTACTGCCCTGCTGCATTTCAGACTTGCATGGGGTTTGTAGGCCCTTCATTTTGGCCAAGTTCTCCCATTTGGAATGGTTGTATTTACCCAATGCCTATATCTCTGTTGTATCTAGGAAGTAACTAACCAGCTTTTGATTTTACCGGCTCATAGGCAGAAGGGACTTGCCTTGTCTCAGATGGGACTTTGGATTGTGGACTTTTGAGTTAATGATGAAATGAGTCAAGACATTGAGGAACTGTTGAGAAGTCATGGTTGGTTTTGAAATGTGAGAACATGAGGTTTGGAAGGGGTCAAGGGCAGAATGATACAGTTTGGCTGTGTCCCCACCTGAATCTCACCTTGAATTGTAATAATCTCCACATGTCAAGGGCAGGGCCAAGTGGAGATAATTGAATCATGAGGGTAGTTTCTCCTATTCTCAGGGTAATGAGTAAGTCTCATGAGATTTGACAGTTTTATAAATGGGAGTTCCCCTACACAAGCTTGCTTGCCTCCTGCCATGTAAGATGTATCTTGCTTCCTTTCCACTATGATTGTGAGGCCACCCCAGCCACATGGAACTGTGAGTCCATTAAACCTCTTTCCTTGATAAATTACCCAGCCCCCAGTGTATCTTTATTAGCAGCATGAACACAAACTAACACTAAGAGTTCTGCAGTTATCAGATGCCACCCTCTTTGGGTCCCCTTGATGACACTAGTTCTGCAGGGTGCATAAGTAGTATTACCTATATCTTCATGTCTTCCTCTTCCTGTAACTTAATCTTCACTAGGACTCCATTCTTGAGCTCCACTTTTTCCTTTCCCCCACTTGTCCTCAGGTCACTGATCTTGCTAACTAATATGTGTAATGAAAGGTGACTTCTATAAAACCTCATATCCCATTTCTTCCCTTCTCTTCTTCCTTGATGTTCCTTCTCAGTAGATGAAACCAGTACCCACCCCAGGAATGAAAGCTAAAACTCTATTCTCATTCTTGATTCCCACTCTCTCAATATTTCTCAAAATTCTCACCCCTTCTGTGAGATCATAACACTTTATACAAATATCAAATGTTGTCCCAGACCTATTGTATAATGGTAATGCAAATATATATGCATGTCCATCCAAATTATAAACATCTTGAGGGTAGGAATCAAGGCTTAGTTATACTTGTATCTCAGATGTCAGTTTCATCTCTCACACATAGAATCCAGTTGCTTATTAAATAAACTTATTAGATACCTGGCACATGCCAAGTACCATTACTGGGGGCAGAATATACAGAAATATTTTTAAAGACATTTTCTGTTCAAGTTGTAGACAGGAAAAATGTAAATTTTTGCAACAGAAAAAGAATATTTTAAAATATACAATATAATTGGAGTTTACAAATAACTGATTCAGATAGGGACACAGATAGCTCAGCTGATGTCAGCATGAATAGACGAAGGAGAGAGAGGATCAGACAAGACTACTTACTTCAGCAGCTGCCATCTGAACAAAGGTGGCAGCTGCTGGCCAGAAACATGTCATTTTCCGTGTCATGATACTACCTAACCCTTTTTCTCATCTACTCAGTATTTTAGACTAAATCCTGAGTACAACAGGAAAATGAGAATACCAGGATTCACAGACCATTGCTAGGTCATTGATAAGGATTCTGGAAAGTGATTTTTGGTGTTTTAAATAAATGATTTGAAGATTCAAGAGTCATAGTCAAGCACCAGGAAAATAGTCAAAACACGGCCTTATGGAAAGATGTTGGATGTACAATAAAGTAGATCTTGGAACATTATCCCAAACTTTTCACTTCTTAGATGTGGAAACTTAGGAAAGTTTATGCATTTATCTGACTTCTTTTATTTTTCTTTGTCTTCAAAATAGTATTAGGACGCAGGTAAGAATTCAGTACAATAATAAATACATGTCCCCACAAAAAGTAGGAAATAAATGGTAAACATGACAAATAAGACACAATGACTTAGCTTTAAATCATGTAATAACTAATAATAACATGTTCTCAATACGGAGTTGATTTTCCTAAAATTTTCTGGGCTGAGTTCCTTCCTCTTTAGGAGAATTTGAGAGAACCAGAGGCAGTACAGAATAACTCCACCACTTATCACAATTATGTTTTAGCCAAAAAACACATTTTTAAAAAGTTTAACTATTAACTAACTTTATTATTAACTATATAGCATTCTACTCTATTCCAAACTGATTCTTCAAGTGGCTCAGTGGGTACTATGAGAATAAAACTGAAAGTGCTACCAAAAGGAAATTCCAACGGGCAAGACCAGCTCATCAATATATGTTGTGATCATTAGTGGGATGTTGATATGGACAGAAGAAACAGAAATACTGGGTAGAAGATGGCAGTTCCACGGCAAAGACCACACTCTCATGCCTGGAGACCTATGGCCCCAAATGGGAACAGGCATTCCTGTTTTTGTGCCCCGAAAGTTGCATTTTGGCTCCATATGCCTTCTATCTTGTACCCATATAAACTCCAGACCCCAGGATCCAGAAGAAGACAAGCAGATGAGCAGACAAATAAGAGCATGGCAGAAAAGGAGAGAAGAGGAGGAGTATCTGAACACCAAGAGGAATTTGGCTAGGGACAACCAGAGAAACTGGCTGCTGGACGGCCAAACTCCAGGGTACGATCATCCTTCCTCTCAATCCCCCTTCCAGCTCCCCATCCATCCCACTGAGAGCCACCTCCACTAGTCAATGAAACCCCCCTCATTTATCCTTCAAGTCCATGTACCACCTGATTTTTCCTGGATGCTGGACAAGGACCTGGGTGCCAAGAGGGTCCACTGAGCTGTCTAATATTAAAGCTATCTGTGAATAGCAAGGCTAAAAGAGTACACTATAACACGCATTCACTTGGGCTTGGCAAGTCACAGACTTCCACTCCTAGATGCTGCCATGGGACCACAGACAAAAACCCCTCGCCCTGGTTTCTGCACCCGCTGGTCTGCTTGCTCCCTCTCCCTTAAGGGGTTTGAACTCATGGCAGCTGAACACAGCCACACCCCTGTTGCACATCCTGCGAGGGGGGGCCAAGGAACTCTCCTATCTCAACATAACAGCATAGATTTTAAATAAACTTAATAACCAACAGTAAAATAGAGTTCATGCTAAAAATTGTAATCTTCTCTTGTGAGAAAAAAAACTAGTGCTTTTTCAGGGTTATAATTTGTAGGTCAGGTTTCTCTTCCAAGCCTGCTGTCAGCACCTGAACTGGTGTAAAAAGAACATTGGTTTTGGGGTCAGACAGACTGGCTGTGAAACCCTATCTTTATCAATATCTTACTACTTATATAATCTGGATAAAGCCATTGTACTTTCTGAATTTGTGCTTTTGCATGTATTCATTGTTTTTTATCTGTAAAATGTAAATGTCACTTATTTCAAAGGGTTGTGAAAATCAAAAGATGTGATGCATGTATTTAATGAAGTCTTGGCAAATAATATTTTGTTTTCTTATTGTGAATTTATTATTTAATTTCTTGAATAATTAAATATCACTTAATATTAGCAATTAATTTTTAAATGTACTTTATTCAAGTATATTTAACATTAAATGAATTATTAAATATTATTTACTTTTAAAATTTGCTGTTTATGTTTATAAATAATAATCAATACATGTTTCCTTCTCAAAATATATGAGAAGGAAACATGCATTGATTACTTACTTCCTTTTGCTTGGGAATTCCAAACTGGGAGATTTCCATGACCTTACCCTTCACATTAATTAAGTCAGTAATGTTCTCTCACTCTCTCCCTTCCTCTCTTTTCTTCTTTTTTTCTCTTTTCTCCTTCTCTTTTTCTCTGTCTTTCTCTCTCAAGCTCTCTCCTTCTCTGACAGCTTTTACAATTCATCTCCTTTAAGTGTGCTATTCAACATTTTCCTTTTCTTTTAGGGGGACTTTTCCCACACTAGTTCAGAAGCGTAAAGGAATTTTTACAGCTACGCCTTTCCTTCCAACTATTCCCAGTGAATTTTGCCTAAGAACCAGTAGAAAAGTTGTATAGTTATAATACATTTGGGATACCACTGAGATCTAGCAACCATAGGTTTTTCTATACCCCTTTCTTAGTGTATCTACCATCTCAGTGAAATCTATACTCTAAGAGCAAAATAGTCTACTTGTTAACTTTTGAGTTCCTGAAGTAAACATTCTGCCTCATACAAAATAATTGGAATATTTCTTGAGTCAGATTTTCTTCTCATGCCCAAGGAGACACAAAACCTAGATCCCAGAAAAAAAAAAAAAAAAAAAAAGGAGACTGGAGACAGTCAGATGGGAGAACTACAGGGTCCGATTCTTGTGGGGAGGCTATGGTGGAAGCATCCTGCTGTCTTTCCCTTCCTGCTCCTACCCCGTAGTCAGCTCCAAAGAACAGAGAAGGGGAAGAGAATCCCAGAAAGCAACATCCCATGTTGCCACCTCCTTACAAAGATCTCCTTAAAATCAAAGCAGACCAGGTGTAATGAAGAAGCCAAGAGGTGGCTATGTTCACTATCCTTCATTCCTGGAAAGTTCAAGACCATGACTGGCTTTTCCATATCTTTGGGGAGGGAGCAAAAATTAGCTGAGAGGGGGAGTATTTGGCCTTCAGTATCTAATAGACCAGGACAAAGAGATCGCACTGAGGATGTCAACATGCATCCAGAGACCAGAAAACAGATGGGAACATAGATATTTCAGGTGATGACAGCATGAACAGATGAAGGAGAGAGAGGACCAGACAGGAACTGCTCACTTCAGCAGGTTCCTTCTGAAGAATGATGACAACTGCTGGCCAGAAACATGCCATCCTCCATGCTATGATACTACCTAACCGTTCCCCCTCACCTACTCAGGAGTTCAGGTTAAATCCTAATTACAACAGGAAAATGAGAATACCAGGATCATGTGGGTTTTTTTTTGCTTTTTTTTTTTTAATATGTCTATGACTTGAAAAAGATAGAGGTGAAATTATAAAATATAGAAGTTATATAATGTAAAAACACGTTAACTCACACAAAATAAACACATAAAATGTGAAATCACACAAACTCACATAAAACGTGAGTTTGACATTCTTAGAAGTTTTTAGCTATTCATTTATTTGGGATTTAGTGATTATGGATTGCAACTGAGCCTGGAAGATTAGATCAGCTTTTACCTGTACAGTCTTATAGAAGTTAAGTTCTGTGAGAGACTTAGCTTTTTTTTTTTTTTGCAGGTAATAACTTAGTGAGTTTGAAATCTCAGAGAATGAAGGCAAGGCCTTTCACCTATGTGCAGCTTTATAAAGATACTTCTCATCTGTTTCAGTTATTTTCAGAGGTTGTTTCATTTCCTCTTTCAGTGAGAATTTCTATTTTACAGTAAGATTCAGATCATAGCTGAGATTGCCATATAAATGAAGTTTTAAATAAAGGCCTCCAAAAATACACCTTAAAATGAAGCTAAAAACTACACACATACAGACACACATGCACACACCTGAAATCTAAGGATCTCAGAGCAGGACATCAACATAAAGATCAATTCCAACTTCTTCATTTTATAGAGAATGAAATCTATATCCTCTGAGACATTTGAATTGCTGGAGAATACCAAGCAGATCTGTCTCAGACTCCAGGGCTCCATCACTTCAACTGTAGTCCATTTTCTCCTGCAATACAAATTGGGTTCAAAGAAGGCTCTAACTTAGGATCTTGGCAAAACAGTGATTTTTCTCAGCTATAGTAAGACAGACATGTGGGAGATAGCAACTTCTTTGAATATAGAAGATACATTTAGGCTACATTTGCATAATCTTAAAATGCTGTGGGTGGTATGTGCTCCTTATAAATTATAAACAGTAAATGAAGACTTTAAAAGAATGCCAATGGTTCCAAATCAGTACTCAACCCAGTAGAATTTATGCTTCATGCCTTTCCTTTTTTTAAAAAATGTAACTATATGTATTGCAAGATCCATCTGTGGCTAATAATGGGCACAGCTACATATGTGTAAAAGTGCAAAAGGAAAAAAATCTTAATTTGTTAAGTAGCTATTGACATTCTCATTTTACATGTGTAGAAACTGAGGCTCAGGGAAATTGTCATAGTCTAAGAAGTGACAGAGCTAGACTTGAATCTAAGTCAAGAGAATGTGATGGATTTCTTGGATCTCACTCCACAGCAGCCTTCTTTTGGCTGACGAGTGTCATGCAGGCTCTCGAGGAATTATATCAATTCCATTAATGGGTCTGCTCTCTTATTACTGCATGAACATAGGGTTTGGATTTAAACTCTGTGTTTGACTGCTTACTCTCTCTTTGTGACTGTGGCAAAATACCTAGCTTTCTAGTTTTTAATTTGCTAATCAATTCCCTTGATTTTTATTAGTAACATGTTCTTGCTTTGTGCTAGACACAGCCAGGTGCTAAAGATATCCACAGGAGAGAAAATAAGAGCATCCTCCATCTTCCTAGAGGTCCTTGCTCTCTAATGGGTAGAAATGTAATGTGAGTTAATACATTTGCCATGATTACCTCAGAGATCTTTTGCATGCATCAAATGAGATATTCTAAATACTTCGGAAAGCATAATATAATCTATGAATCTAAATGGGTATTATGTGCACTTTACTCAAGAAGGGAGAGGAAGAGTCCACATACTTTATATATTTTTTTACCCTCATTTCTCTATATACCTATGAAGGCATTAAGTTCTCCCAGCTACAAGTTAAGTAGGAAGGGAATTGATCCTAAGAAAATGCAAAGTAGATCATGGTGAGAACACATGGACACATACAGGACAAAAACACCTACTGGGGCCTACGGGGAGGGTGAAGGGAGAGATAAGGATAATGGGTACTAGGCTTAATACCTGCATAATGAAATAATCTTTACAACAAACCCCCATGACACATGTTCACCCTTGTGACAAACCTGCACATCCTGCATATATACTGCTGAACTTAAAAGTAAAAAAAGAAAAGATATTAGGTCACCTTTTGTCAAAAACACATGAAAGCTTCGCCTCCAGAAAGCCTCAGCAAAAATATAGATCTCTTACCTAGAATGGTATGTGATGTCAGTACAAGAAACAGAAAGCACTGAAGTGTTGACCAGGAAAGGGTTTTATACAAGGAACCAAGTGCTTAGAAAACTGAAAAGCCGGAAGTAGCAAGTTAAAGGCTGACCCTTCCCAGGGAGTTCCGTTGCAATTCCAAACCCATCCAGGCGGGGAGCTAGTGCCTCTGTAAGGCCACCAGAGCTCTTCTAGAAGGAGGCTGACAGATTCCTTTAAAAAAGATATGGTGAATGCACTGAAGCCACATCAGGAAACTCCCTTAGCTTCAACTTCTCAAGACTCAGGGAGGTGGAGAACAAACACGGAAGAGCTGCTAGGAGAAAACCTCATCCACTACCTTGTGACTCAGCACGCACAGCCAGGGTCATAAGACAGCAGCCTCCAACCTACTCCTGCCCTTCAAATGTCTGCTAAGATCACCTAGATGGCTAGCGGCAAGAGGGGCTTTACAGATGAAGTTTACAGCGTCCTAACCTTTCCAACTTGAAAGAGAATAGAATGGCTAGTGAATGAGCCAATCCTAAATGTTTTCCTTGGCCACATTTAGCCTCTGTTTTGCTACTTCAAATGAATGAGACTTTAGATAAAGACACTTAATCCGGCTAACTCTCTGTTCTTCCCCTGTGAACAGGAAAATAGACACCTTTTAATCTTACCAGATTGTTATATATGGTCTAAAAAATTAACAAAAGTGAATATCCTTTTTTTTTTTAAAAAAAAAAGACCATACATGCAACTTTGTCTGTGTGTGGTGTTTTACTTATTTTTGTTTGTATATTAGAAGATTTTTCTAACTTAGATATACATAAATGCATGCAACTTTCTTTCTTTCTCTTTCTTTCTTCTGTGACGATTGGAAAAAGGTTCTAAGATCAAAATCTACCTGAGGAAGACTGGTGGAATGAATGGGGAATCTCACATTAGTACAAAAGGAAATTTTCTAAACTTCATTAAGGAAGACTGCCTGCTCAGCGTTGTGCCTACAGCACCTATCCTGGTGGCCAGAATTCAGGAAACAAAGACAATTACAGAGGCATTTTTGTATGTTGGCTACTATTCAGAATTGGGGTGAAAACTCAATATCACCTCTCCTTAGTGGTTGGTTATATAAGTAACTTATGCTTTAAGCATCTGATTTTTTATTTATACATGGGGTAGCAATGGTTTTCTTCCTCAGATTTTTTGAGGCTGAAGTAAGATGTCATTATAAAAGAAATTTTTAAATCCAATCATAATCACTTGCAAGGAAATAAAATAACTACTATTTTCTGAAAACATTTAGCATGAGAATACTGGATTGCTAGTGAGGAAAAAAAAAGGAAACTGCTAAAAAGAGAAGGGAAGATTTCCTGAGGTCAGATTGCTCATTTTCTTCTTCTTCTTCTTTCTTTTTATTGGCTTTCATGGATTCATTTGAGATTCATTAGATAATAGTAAGAGAAGATGTAGCAAAAAGAAAAAACACTTATCACACCTCTTAAGTACCTGAGACTGTGATTTTGTAACTAAGCTTCTGTTCTTAAATTAGATAAATAAGGTTGGTATAATTTTCTTCAACTTTTGTTTGTAGACATTGAAGCGTTGAAATGCTAAGTACCGCAAGGTCACATGGTCAGTAAGTGATGGAGTCCAATTCAATCAAGATTTATCTGACCTTGAAGCCTGTGTAATGTACGTATACACCACTGCCTCCAAGCTATAAAATAATCTCATTTGGAAGAGCCAGGATATCATAGCAAATGTTCAATAAGTATTTTCCAAAGGAAGTCACTAAATCATTCTCCAAAGCAGAAAAAGAATGAAAGGAGGTTGGTAGAACCAGCTTTGAGGCCGAACAGCTGGTTCAGAATCCTGGCTATTCTGCTTATCTGCAGTGTGGCCTTGGACACCTAGTTAGTCACTCTGTGCCTCAATTTCTTTAAAAGTGGGTTCAAGATTAGTAACTACCCTATAGGATTATTTTGATAATTAAATGAGTTAATACATAGAAAAGTCTGAGAATAGGGCTTGCCATGTTTTAAACTCTCTGTAAATGCTTAGAAAAATAATAATGAGAAAAGTGAATGACATGACAAGCCCTAATTTCAACCTCCAGAGTGTTTTATCAACTTTCACAAGGAAATTACTTTAAAGAGAACCCCTGAGCTTTAAAATCAGCCAAATTGCTTAAACAGAAGTCCAGCCACACTGTAAAATGCCAAGTGACCCATGACTACAGAGTAGAATGGATTGGCTCACTGTGCATTTAGAGAGTACACATTCAGAGACTGCCTGTTCACTTCTTGGGCACTAAAGGAAAAGGGAAGTAGCCACAAAGGTAAAATGCACTGAATTCAATAACAATAGTATTTGAAAAAAGACAAGTAAGTGTTTGAAGGGGATTCATATTTATTGAGAACAAGCATGTGCCACAAACTTCAACCCTCAGACCAGCTATATAAAGCAAACATTGTTATTGCTACTTCAAAAAGCTTTCACTGTGGCTGTAAGAATTAGGTAATTTGTGAAAGGTCGTAAAATTATCAAGTGGAAGCACGATGACTGTAGCGTTTCTCACTTTGATCCTAAAGCTCACTCTTCCCATTATACTACCGTATCCCAGTGGATATTCTTAAACACAATAGCTTTGCTAGATGATTCTCAAACTAAACAGAATAGTTCACAGTAAAAGAAGTGGTGAAATCTAGAGTTTCTCCCTGTTAGGGATTCATGCTTTCTAGCCTAGAGGTTGGCAAATGGGCAGCTGCTTTTATAAATAAAGTTTTGTTGGAATACAACTATGCCCTTTTCTTTCCGTATCATCTACAACTGCTTTGATGCTTCAATACCAGAATTGAGTAGCTGCAACAGAGACCATCTGGCCTGAAAAACTTAAAGCATTTTCTATCTGGCCCTTTACTACAAAATCGTGTTAATCTCTGCTGTAGACTCTTCCAGGATCTGACATGGCCAAAGCAGTTTTGGAAAAAACAAGTTTAACTTTGTTTAACACATCATTCCTACTGTCTGTACTTCTCTTTTACTTTTGTGACACCTACCATGGTCCCAAATGCCACACCTTGGGGAATGCCACTCTGAACTACAGTCCTTATATTACAAAAATAGCCTACTTTCCCAGTATGGAGATACAAGCCAAAACCAGGTTGCCACTCAAATTCCAGAATAAAAATTTTAAATTCAGTGCAAAAATTCACCTTTTCCTTAAAATAAACTATACATATGTTTGAAAAACAAGAGAATTCTGTTAAGACTCAAACCCTCCAGTACAGTTGAGAACATCTTTAGACATTCAGGAAATTCTGATATATCTATAGCTTATTTTTAAATTCAGGATATCCTGGAAATTGAAGTACTCTAGCGAGGCTTTGGCAACTGAAAAACTCCCTAAAAGCAACTGGAAACCTTCTTAAAAGATATCTTAAAAATTCAAGACAAAATGTTAGATGTTCAAAAAGTCGTTGATCAACCTGTGGCAAAAAATTTTTCCTAGGATTCAAATTAGAAATAAGTTAATTAATTAAAAAATTAAAGTGAGACTAAACCAATACATATGTAAGAAGTAGCTCTGAAATTAACAATATATAACAAGATTAAAGTTCTAATTGATTACTATTAGTAAGGGATGATGGTAACTGGGAGCCACCCACTTTATCAAACCTGTATTGATATCCCTAGAAATAGAGGATTCTATTCAAAAGAAGTAAATCGAAGATCATTCCAACATTTTTATTTACCTCACTTCCGTCTGTAAATTTGGTAACTGGAGATAAATCAAACTGATGGGTTAAGATGACTTTGTTCTGATTAATTTTATGGTAATTCTGAGGGTTTCTGTTTTAAATGAATTGTTTGAATACTAAATTATGCAGCTTTATGATCCAAGAGATAAGCAGCAGCGCTAAAGACGCCTCTGAGACTTAAAAGAGACAGCATTAGAAGCTCATTATTGCCGGCACATTTAACATGGTTAAAGTAGGGGAAAATAGCCATTAAGTTAATGTAATAGTTAAACTGTATTAATTTGAAAAACTGCCCCGTGAAGCGCTTACAGCACAGGATGCATTTTCCTCCTCACATGGAGATGTTCTTAAAAAAAATTAAGATAGAAAGCACGTCAAGGTGATTTTCTGTCTTCAATTCACTTTGCAGTTTGGAAACCTAGACTTTTTCCACTGTGAATGTGCTAAGGAATGCTGTCAATCCAGACGTGTGACATTGAACAGAGGAATCTCTGGTCTTATTGTGACTGATGATCTTGAAGATTCATGCGATGCTGGGTGGTCCATTCAAGGAAGGGAAAAGCATCATGAGTATACTAATGAGAAAATCACAGGGAACATTCAGGGCTTGGCTTAGGGATTCTTATCCTAGGGAACAGCAAAGTCTTTCTAATTTTTCTGCAATCTGGCTATTTTTCTGAAAAGTCAATGAAAGTTGGGTTAAAAAAACAATGATGATTCCCAAATGTCCCCATATAATAACATTTTCTCAGTTCATTTTTCTGCCTCTGCCTTCTTTCTGACCCTTCCTACTTTTTTTTATTTCATTTCTTTTTGTTTCCTCTGAGTTTACTGTTTTCTTTATCAGTACTTTTTTGAGCTATGAAAGATTTGTTAAAATAGCCAATAATGAAAGGATGCTTCACGCTTATCACTATTATATTTGATAATTATAATAAAGAATGTATTACATCACATGACTTCAACTGTGTTCCCAAAGAAGAAGATTCTCCTCTAACTACGGGTTGCTTAAGATGAGGATATTGATCCACTATTTCATGAGAATATCAACCTGAATACATTACTGAAAATCTAATGGTCTAAAAGCTAAATGAATAACAAAATGAAAACTCATGTTGCTACCCGAAGTTCACTCCTTTGCAATTCTCCCTTTCAGGAAAGAGTACTATTTATTCATATGTGTTTATATATGTAGACATAATTATGGAATTGTCTTTGGTTCTTTTCTCCCTCTTGCTTATAGTGTGTTCTCAATAACAGAGACCTGATGGAAGAATACTATTTAAGAGGGCAGCATGATAGCATCACTGGAAACTCTTTCAACCCAAAAACATCTAACTTGAAAGCCTAAGGCAAAGTGTAAACTATGAATATTCGTATACAGAACTTTATGACTGGTAACTAAAGACCATAAACTAATGCTCAGAAGGTTTCTGCTAAATTCAAGTAGAATGGGATTGGTTGGTGAAATGTGACTCTAAACAATGTCTACATTTCACTCTAATTCAGAACAACATGACTTCATAGGATCAACGCAGCAAGTGCTGTAGCTCAGCTTCCCTCCTTGCTCCAGTTTTGAGTTGTAGGATCTGTGTTAACTAGATAATGGGGAGCCTCCTCATCAGAGTCGAGAAATGATTTCCTAACCAAATAAATAATAGAGGTGATTTTTCCCCTCTGCACCTTACTCTCTTCATTGTTTGCTATACTTTGACATCAAATTATAAATTCCATTCTTATCACATAAAATATACGGGCTATAAGGATAAACACTATGTCCTGGAAGGAGTCAATTTTTTTGACATAGAGCAGAAAAACCCTAAGGCTGAACATACAGTCATGTATTGCATTGAATATGCCACAGCTGGACACTGAACAAGAATTACAGACTGCTTCAAATTATTTGCAGGTCAAATTTTAGATGGCCTTTGAGAGACTGTTATAATTGCTAACTCTTTGTCGTTTCATCCCCACCCCATCCCGGTGATTTTGTAAATCTGGAGTGGTACTTCCTCTGAATCTAGGGGTATAATGAATTCTTGCATAATTCAGATGATGGTGAGCAGATGTTTTCTTGAGAGATGGCTTAAGAAACATTGCTTTAGGAGAAGATAAATCTGACTTTAAAATAAGTGACCGCATAATAGGCAAAAGGAATTGCATCCTACTCTACAATTTGTCATCAGTATAAGATGCTTTGCCTTTGCCTAAGTGAAGAGTGAAGGAATTGAGTGTATGGTGAGTGACCATGTGACTTATTACTCTAAATGAGTTACTTTTGAGATTGAAGATGAGTACAAAATACATTTTCATATATGTATTTATTAATTGACCAACAGGTTTTATTATATCACAGAACTTATAAAAAGCAGTTAATCACATTTTTTTTTGAAACAGAGTCTCGCTTTGTCACCCAGACTGGGGTGCAGTAGTGAGATCTCAGCTCACTACAACCACCACTTCCCGGGTTCAAGCGATTCTCCTACCTCAGCCTCCCAAGAAGCTGGGACCACAGGCACATTTTTGTATTTTTAGTAGAGATGGGGTTTTGCCATGTTGGACATACTGGTCTTGAACTCTTAACCTCAGGTGATCTGCTCACCTCAGCCTCCCAAATTGCTGGGATTACAGGCATGAGCCTCTATCCCTGGCCAAAACAGTTACTTTCAAAAATTGTTTTCAAATATAAAATTATTTCTAAAAATAAAATAATATGTATAATAACCATGCACACCAAACCACAGCAAAGTCAGTTCTTTATATTTACTACCTTGTTAAAAGTAACAAAGTGGTTCTTTTGGTATGTATCCATTAAATCATTTTCTTTAGCTATGTCTGTCTCTAACACCATATCACTGGTATTTTTCTGACAAAGCGTTTTGGCTTTTCCAAAGTGGTCTTATTATTTTTTAGCATATATTATAAAATTAAGCCATTATCATCAAGTTTGTATTTTATGGTTAATAAATTTAAAATTGTTCACATTTTCATTTTATTCTTCTCTGCAGGTCAGACTAACTTTAATTAATTACAATGCTAAGAAAGCTAGTAAAGAGAGGGTACATTTATTAAATTGAATAAATTCTCAATTCTAACTTTTATGTTGAAATATTTTTTTTTGTTTTGAGACAGAGTCTCGCTCTGTCATCAGGCACCAGACTGGAGTGCAGTGGCACGATCTCGGCTCACCGCAACCTCCACCTCCTGGGTTCAAGCAATTCTCCTGCCTCAGCCTTCCGAGTAGCTGGGACTACAGGCGAGCGCCACCACGCCCAACTAATTTTGTATTTTTAGTAGAGACGGGGTTTCCCCATGTTGGCCAGGATGGTCTCGATCTCTTGACCTCGTGATCCGCCTGCCTCGGCCTCCCAAAGTGCTGGGAATATAGACTTGAGCCACCGCTCCCAGCCTATGTTGAAATATTTTAATATTTGGTTCAAATAAGCTCAAAAGTATTCTTTTTACACTTGGTGAAAGTTCATTTATCTGACAGATACTTTTATAGAAAAATGTAGTGAACTAAATTACTCTATTTTCTTTTGTTTCATCATGTTTAGCTGTAGCAAAATCATAGGCCTTCTCAAGTTCGTTTCACTTGGTAAAGAATATAAATTCATTCAATTAAATATAGGACTTCCATTAAAACACTCTTCCCTTGAGTTGAAATATCTAGGGTGCAATCGTTTAATATTAAAGTTAAATATTAGATTCATTGTTTGTTTTCTTCACTCCTTCCCTTGCTGTTGTAAAAATAAATACAAGGCTATTTTGTTTTCAAAATAACAACTGGCAAAAAGCATCAAAAGTCAAAGTTTTTAATAATATTTCATTTATTAAATATGGTGATAAAAATTTCTAATTGATTTTGGAAAACATGTAAACAAATTTTAAATAATTTATTTTAAACATTTTCATTTTCACCTTTGGATACTTACACCAATTCATAAAGTGAATCTTCAAAGATTCTAATATTTCTGGAATCAGATCCATAATGCATAGCAGAAAGAAACCACATACCACTGTGCTTAAGTATATTTGTTTTATTCTTCACTAGTTTTATAACAAAAAAAATTATAGTACTTACTGTGCATATATAAAAAATTATTTGCACTTTTGACAAGTACAGCTTCAATCTCAATTGTTAGAGTGACGCTTGATTTGGGATACAATTACAATAGACAGGTACACCACAAACAGTGCCTCTTACATTTCTCTGACAATCACTGATCTTTTTACTGTCTCCACAGTTTTTTCTTTTCCAGAATGTCATATAGTTGTAATCATAAAGTATATAGCCTTTTCATGTTGCTTTATGTCCAAATTAAGCAACAACATCATTCTACTATAATGCATTTTTCTACCAAAATTTATATTACCATGGAAACTAATAGTGATATTCAATGCTGAATTTTTAACTGAATTTACAATAGCATTCACAAAATGTCAAATGATTGATCTTTGACAAAAACCAGTTTCAAAAGCTTTACTTGATTTTGCCATATGGATGAAATTCATTGAACTGGAGTTAGCTGAGTTACTATTTGAAGTCTTTAGATGCAGTTTTCTTCAAGCAAAACAAAACAAAAAGCTATTCTAAAGCTTTGCTTGCTTTAAAAAAAAACTTCACTTAATATTTATTATCACCTTTTTAAGCAGAATGTGACTCAGGCACTATATTTCCATTAGAAGTTGTGGCTACCCATCTTCTGGTCTTCAAAATAAGCAGAGATGGCACCATGGCCCTATGGTGAATGGTAATTTTCCATAAACATTTTTGCAAATTGTTGATTCATTGTCAACTTTTTTGAGAAATAAAGTTAAATTTTTTATTGAACTTTTATGTTTTCATTCAGTTCTGACAAAACAACTTATTAAAATATAAAAGTGCTACCCATTAATTCATTAATAGTTTTAAATTTATATCATATAAAGGAACAAAAGTGTAGAAAGAACATTCATAACATACTCTGTATACTCCACGGCAGGAATTCTCAGTCTTTATTTTTCACATATGTGAAAATACTCATATAGAGGTAGCCATAATTTCATCCATTTCCTATACAATTCGTGAAATTGTGGCATGGATACTTTATGCTTGTCCCCAGCCAGAGGGAGGGTTAACAGTCAATACTTCCTGTCGCACCAAGTGGCTGCAGGAGCACAGCCTGGAATGCTTCTCCTATTGCCTTAAACAAGAAGTGAGAACAGTCCCTACCCATGTATTAAGTGACTATAGTGACCCTGAAAGGGAAGTGTTAGTTTTGCTACATCTGGAAAGGCTGAGAAAAGGGGGCTGAGTTATGTCTAGGTAAACTGAGTAATACCTGTCTTCATTCCACATACATCCCTCCATGCATCTGAAGGAGACCAGAAGCTAAAAATACAAAGTGGTTGTCTAGGAAACTTATTCCGGCTTATTTCATCTTATTTTAATTTTAAAAGATTTTGTTTTTTACAGCAGTTTTAGGTTCCCAGTAAAATTGAAAGGAAGGCACAGAGATGTACCGTATATCTCCTGCCCCTGTATAGCCATAGCCTCCCCCATTGTTGACATCCCTCACCAGAGCTGTGCAGTTGTTACAAGTGATGAGCCTATATTGATCTATCATTATCATACAGAGCTGATCGTTTATATTAGGGTTCACTCTTGCTGTTGTACATTCTATGGGTTTAGACATGTATGTAAAACGATAGTATCAGACAGTATTTTCACTTTCTTAGAACTCTGCCTTCTGTCTGTTCATCTCTCCTCTCCCACAATACCTCTGACAACCACTGACCTTTTACTGTCTCCACAGTTTTTTCTTTTCCAGAATGTCATATAGTTGTAATCATAAACTATATAGCCTTTTCACATTGCTTTATTTCACTTAATCGTATGCATTTACATTTTCTTCATGTCTTTTCATGACTTGATAGCTTACTTTTTCAAGCACAGTTACATAAATATATAGTTGTTAAAACTTCTACTTAATTTTATTTTAGTTATTCTTTTTATAATTTCAAATTTTATTTTAGATTTGAGGGTGCACGTGCAGTATTGCTACATGGGTATATTGTGTATTCTGAGGTTTTGGGTACGTTTGATCTTGTCGCCCAGGTACCGAGCATAGTACCAAACAGATTTTCAACGCTTACTTTCTGTATTGGTCCATTTACATACTCCTATGGAGATATTACCTGAGATGGGGTAATTTATAAACAAAAGAGGTTTAATTAACTCACAGTTCCACAAGGCTGAGGAAGCCTCAGAAAACTTATAATAAGGGTGGAAGGCAAATTAGAAGCAAACACCTTCAGAAGACAGCAGGAGAGAGAGTGCAGGGGAAACGCAACTTTTAAACCAGCAGATATTATGAGAACTCCCTCAACATCATGAGAACAGCATGGTAGAAACCACCCTCATGACACAATCACCTCCTACAAGGTCCCTCCCTCGACATATGGGATTATAATTCAAGATAAGATTTGGGTGGGGACACAGAGCCAAACCATATCATTCCACCGCAACCACTCCCAAATTTCATGATTTCTTCGTATTTCAGAACCAGTCATGCCTTTAACAGTCCCCCAAAGTCTTAACTCATTCCAGCATTAACCCAAAAGTCCACCTCCAAAGCCTTATCGGAGGCAAGGCAATCCCTTCCACCCAGGAACCTGTTAAATCAAAAGCAAGTTAGTTACTCCAAGATACAATGAGGGTATAGGCATTGGGTAAATGTTTCCATTCCAGATGGGAGGTATTGGCCAAAACAAAGGGGCTACAGGCCCCATGCAAGTCTGAAACCCAGCTGGGCAGTCACTAAATCTTAAAGCTCCACAATCTCATTTGAGTACATGTCTCACATGCAGGGCATGCTGATGCAAAGGTTGGGCTCCCATGGCCTTAGGCATCTCTTCCTTGTGGCTCTTCTGGGTACAGCCCTTGTGGCTGCTTTCAGGAGCTGACATTGAGTGCCTGCAACTTTTCCAGGTTCACAGGGCAAGCTGTCAGTGGATCTACCATTCAGGGGTCAGGAGGGTGGTGGCTTTCTTCTCACAGCTCCATTAGGCAGTACTCCAGTGAGGACTCTGTGTTGGAGTTCCAACCCCACCTTTCCCCTCTGTATTGCCCTAGCAGAAGTTCTCCAGGAGGGCTCTGCCCATCAGTGGACTTCTGCTTGACACCCAGGCATTTCCATACGTCCTCTGAAATCTAGGTAGAGGTTCCCAAAGCTCAACTCTTGTTTTCTCTGCACCAACAGACCCAACAGATGTGAAAATCACCAAGGCTTGGAGCTTGCACACTCTGAAGCCACTACCTGAGCTGCACCTTGGCCCCTTTTAGCCATAGCTAGAGCTGGAGCTGGAGCAGCTAGGATGTAGGATGTCATGTCCCAAAGCTGCACAGAGAAGTTGAGAAGTGGGGCTCTGGGCCCAGCCCATGAGACCATTTTTTTTCCTAGGCTTCCAGATCTGTAAGTGGAGGGATTGCAAAAAATCTCTGACATTCCCTGGAGACATTTTCCCCATTGTCTTGGCCATTAGCATTTGGTTCCTCATTACTTGTGCAAATTTCTGCAGCAGACTTCAATTTCTCCCAAGAAAATGTTTTTTTCTCTCCTACCATGGTCAGGCTGCAATTTTTTTTTTAACTTTTATGCTCTGCTTTCCTTTTAAATATAAGTTTCAGTTTCAAATCATCTCTTTGTGAATGCTTAGAACTGTACAGTTTCAGGAAAAGCCAGGTAGGCCACATGTTGAATGCTTTGCTGCTTAAATTTTTTTTTCTGTCAGATACCATAAATCATCTCTCTCAACTTCAAAGTTCCACAGATCTCTAGGACAGGGGCAAAATGCCTCCAGTCTTTTTGCTATAGAGTGACCCTTGCTTCAGTTCCTAATAAGTTCCTTATCTTCATCCAGGACCACCTGACTTCATTGTCAGTATCACTATCAGCATTCAATAAGTCTCTAGGAAGTTCCAAACATTTCCTCATCTTTCTATCTTCTTCTGAGCCCTTCAAACATTCCAACCTCTGCCTGTTACCCAGTTCCCAAGTCATTTCCACATTTTCAAGTTATCTTTATATCATATCTCACTCTTGGCATCAGTTTTCTGTATTAGCCCATTTTCATATTGCTGTAAGGATACTACTTGAGACTGGGCAATTTATAAATTAAAAATGCTTAATTGACTCACTGTTCTGCATGGTTGGGGAGGACTCAGGAAACTCACAATTAAGGCAGAAGTTGAAAGAGAAGCAAGCACCTTCTTCATGAGGTGGCAAGGGAGAGAGAGAGAGCTCAGGGGAAACCGACTTTTAAACCAAACCATCAGATATCATGAGAACTCACTCACTCAATATCATGAGAACAGCAAAAGGAAAACCGCCCTCATGATCCAATCAACTCCCAGCAGGTCCCTCCCTGGACATATGGGAATTACAGTCTGAGATGAGATTTGAGTGCGGACGCAGGGCCAAACCATATCACCCTCTTTTTCTCTCTCCCTTTCTCTAGTACTTCCCAGTGTCTATTGTTATCATTATGTCAACAAGAACTCAATGTTTAGCTTCCACTTATAAGTGAGAACATGTAGTATTTGGCTTTCTGTTCCAGCATTAATTCACTTATGATAATAGGCTCCAGTTCCATCCATGTTGCTGCAAAGGACATTATTTCATTCTTTTTATGGCTGCAAAGTATTCCATGGTGTACATGTAACACATTTTCTCTCTCCAATTTATTTTGATGGACTGTAGGTGGATTCCATGTCTTTGCTATTGTGAATTGTGCTGCAATGAACATATAAGCGCATGTATTTTTTTTTGTTGTTGTTGTTATTGGGTCTTACTTTGTCACCCAGGCTGGAGTGCAGTAGTTATTCACAGATGTGATTATAATTCACTGCAGCCTGAAACTCTGAGGCTCAGGTGATACGCCCACCTCAGCCTTAGCCTCCCAAATAGTTGGGACTAGAGCTGTGTGTCAACAAGCTCAGCTAATTTTTTTTTTTTTTTTAATTTTAGAGACAAGGGTCTCATTATGTTGCCCAGAGTGGTCTTGAAATCCTGTTCTCAAGCAAGTCTCTCATGTCAGGCTCCTGAATAGCTGTGATTACAGGTGTGAGCCACTTCATCCAGCAATAACATTCTATTGTCTGAATATATCAGTTTATTTGTTCATTCACCTGCTGAAGAATATCTTGGTTCTTCTAAGTTTTGACAATTATGAATAAAGCTGGTATAAACATATGTGTGCAGGTTTTTCTGTAGGGAAAGCTTTCAATTACTATGGATAAATACCAAGAAGTTTAATTGCTGGATCATATATAGAGAAAGTTTAGTTTTTTTAAGAAACAGCCTAATTGTCTTTCAAGTGGCTGTACCATTTTTATCTAAAGTGCATGATAGCTGCTGTTGTTCCACAACCTTGCCAGAATTCCAGGTTTATTTTCTTCCAAGTATTAATAATTACTAAAATAAAAAATCTGGAATAATTCTGAGCCAGACAGGATACCATCGTAACAGGAGTCAGTGGGTCAGAGGGGGCAGAACAAGATTTATGGGAACTGGAGTGAGTCAAACTGTTGGCCCTGACCTGTCTATAAACATAGATCCACGGGAGATGCAATGATAGACACACAAGAGAATAAGAGAAAGTCAAACACAAATAAAAATGCAATGGGCACTATAAAATAGAAACAACTCAAAAGAAGGCTTAGAGTAGTACAAGTCCTGTGGAAAAAGATTTATTCACGAAAACTGATAAAAAAAAAATTAAAATCTGTCTGTCTGTGGTCGTTAATAAAATGCATCAAGGTAGGTTGTCTATTTAAAAAAACATAAACGAAAGTATGTATTTATTCTACAGCAAAATGTCAGAGAATTAGTATAAGCAGGTGCAAGAAAATATAGCAATCAAGATAAAAGCTGGGAGAGAAAATGACAGACATGAATAAGTAAAAACTGCAAGAAAATCCACCATGTTATAGCAACAACAAATGGAAAATCCATGTGGAAGTAAAATCAGTATCAAACAATACAGACTTAGAAATTCTAATGGAAAATGATGATATTTCTCTCCAGTATCCTAGAAACTAGAAAAAATTATGAAAAAACTCATAGATACAGAGGACAGAGAATGGAAGTGCAAACTATCTATGATTTCCAAAATGGAGATGATATCATAGAAATAGAAGCAGTATTTCACCTTTTAAGAAAAGATGCTTTATTTTCCAGAAGAGAAAATGATGTGTAGCTATGCAACATACTAGCTTACCGTATTCTTGGGGAAATTACTGGAAATAATAACTTGTCTACTTACTTCATAGGTTTACTCATAAGTATAAATAAGTTACATGATCCATTTCAAATCTTAAAACAATGATACTAAAGTTTACCTGAATCAAGAGATCACAGTATGATAAAATACCAAGAAAAGAATGCTAATAGTGGTAGCAATTAACTCATATTGTAAAGTAATTACATTTAAATAAGTTTGATTCTGACAGAGGAATAGATATGTACATCGATACAGCAGAATGAGTTAAAAATACAACCTAGCTCAAAGAAAGAATGCAATACATATATATATATACACACACACACACAAAATAGTGTGAAATGGAAGCACTCTTACTAAATAAATTTGAATTATTATTTAGCTACTCCAAGAAAAATTGTTATTTAGATAACCATAAACCGAAATGATAACAATAAACCCATACCATAAACCGAATTACATCCCAGATAGAAAAATTGGAAAGATAATAAGATGTAAAATTTTTAGGAAATCATCAGTAAATAATTATATAATTCAGGAATAGAGGCAAATTTTCTGAGCTAATAATCAAGTGAATTAATCACAATAGAAAACATCGATATTCCTGGATGTTTAAAATAAAAAGAAAAACTTGCTGACACCAAAATGAGAGGTAATTTACAAAGACAAAGACATGTTTGAAGTAAATAAACCATGTGAAAGAATAATATGCCTATTCTATAGATTATATCAAAATGGTAAGAAAAGTACTAACAACAGTGGAAAGATCATACACAGAAATATTATAGAGAAGTACAAATGTCATGCAAAAATTTGGCCCGTCATTGAAACTCATTATTCGTTATTGGTGAAGTGTGGATCCTGCCAAACAATTTTGGAAAGAGTTTGCATTTTTCTTGTGACATCGCACATTCATATACCTTCTGGCTGAGCAATACCATCCCATCAAATAAATCTCTTAACATATACAGTGGGAGATATGTAAATGCTGTTAATCACAATACTACTAACTGCTAGCTGAAATCTGGAGGCAGAAAGAAACTATATATACATATACATGCATAGATATATGTATGGTGTGTGTGTGTGTGTGTATTGGCTTACATATCGGCAGCCTTCTTGCTGTGTCCTCACGTGGTCTTTCCCCCGTGTGTCTATATTTTAAATCTCCTTTTTTTATAAGGACAACAGTCATAATGGATTAGGGCCCACCTATATGACTTCATTTTCCCTTGGTTACTTCTCTAAAGGCCATCTCCAAGCAAAATCACATGCCGAGGTGGTGACTAGGACTTCAACATATGAATTTATGGAAAAACATATGAATTTATGGGAAAAGACAATTCAGTACATAACATCAAGGTAAAGAGTGACTATATTTTCAATAAAAGTTGTAAAAAGAAAATTCTTGAGTAGCTCAGTAAGCATGCTACATTATCTAAGTAAACAGTGGAACATATGATGTACAGCAGTGCTTTTATATATGTGTCATTGTGTCAATTCTGTGCGTGTTAAGATGCAGCTTATGTAAACTGCTAAAAGAAAGTGTCAAAAATCAATCTGAAATAAATGAAATGGCAGGAATGAATGTCAAAAAAAAAAAAAAAAAAAGAAGGATTAAGGTCTTCAACAGTACTTGAATTAGCCTATTCTTACTCCATGCCTGAGTTACTCCAAATTCATTTTCAGCCAAGCAGCTTATGCAACTGGTTTTTCATCAAAGCAGATGATTCTGTGATGTGTTCTTATCCTTTAAAAGGGTGAGCAATAAATATGCAGTGGAAATCAGCTCCTAAAATTGAGCTTAAGACTTTGACATACTATTTCTTTCAATAATTTTTCTATCAATAAATCAATTTATTTATAAGTAAATCACTGTATTTATTACTCCAGTTGTGGAATTTCCTTTTTAAAATAAGGGAAATAGCACAGATAAATCAAAAGAGAATGAGATATCTTTCAGATGGCCTGGCTCCAGATAACTTATATTCGTTCCCAGAATTAAAATGAGGACTCAATTAGCAGAACAACCAACCAAATACAACTTTAACAAATGTGATTCTTCATTAGGTAACCATGAGTGAAACCCATGGCCAAGGGTCATGATGATTCCATTCTTTTAGTGCACATAATCATGATATCATCTGCTTTGCAGAGAGGAGTGTACTCTAAATTATAAACCCTGGAGTCCTGGAGGATGTTTCTGAGTGCCTCCTCCCTGGGAACACCTACTTTGATTGTACACTAAGAATAAAATTTCTTTCTTTCTTTTTTTTTTTTTTCTCTTGACAGAATCTTACTCTGTCATCCAGGCTGGAGTGAAGTGGCATGAACTAAGCTCACTGCAACCTCTGCCTCCCGGATTCAAGCGATTCTCCTGCCTTAGCCTCCTCAGTAGCTGGGATTGCAGATGTGGACCACTACACCCATCTAACTTTAGTGTGTGTGTGTATTTTTAGTAGAGACGGGGTTTCACCATGTTGGCCAGGCTGGCATCGAACCCCTGATCTCAAGTGATCTGCCTGCCTTGGCCTCCCAAAGTTATGGGATTACAGCTAAGAGCCACCACGCCCAGCCAAAACTTCATGTACTCCTAATTACAATACTGAACATAGAATGGATCATTTATCAGAGCTCAAGTCAAATTTAATACCTTTATTTTCAATGTAAAGAGATTCCAGTCCAGAAGAAAAAAATAATTTCCCCACAATCACACAGAATGTTGGTGGCCGATCTGAAACTATGCTGTGCAGGAAAATGAGTTTCAAAATCTTTCCATGAAGAATGACTATTTGATTTTCCCTATCAGATAGTGAACAAACTCCAAGGTAGGAAATGATCTCCTTATTCCTCTTCGCTGAATGAATAAAACAGAGTATATTAAGCAATTATTTTTTCAAAAAGCTACCTAAATAGATTTTAATTATCTAACTTTTTTATTTTATATCACATAAAAAGTGAAAGTTCTGAGCTAGGGTGCAGGACAGTTTGTATTTCATGTTCACAAGCCCTGAATTAAATTTAGGAAGAAATGAGAGTTTAAAAAAATAGCTTTAATATATTTTGTTTTCCTCAAGAATATAGTTCATCCCTCTTAACAAAGCATTTACACAACCCTGAAACCTGCCCTCAACTGTCATTTCTTCATCTTTTTTTTAAACATTCTCTCACATACACTTTACTGTAATTATATCCAAACTACTCATCACTCCCCCAAATACACCATATTACTTTTTACTTCTGAAACTGTATATGTGATAATACTTTCATTTCTCTTCTGTTTCTTTTTAAAGGAAAATCATTAGCATTTATTGAGGGCCCAATCCGTCACAGACACTTGACTTTATTTCTTCTGGATGTACCATTTTCTAATTACACAATCTGAGGAAAACCAGTCTCTGAGTATTGACCATAGAATCTGGCTGCTGATATCTACCCCAAGATCATATACAGATATGATCTTGTATAAAAAAGTGCACTATAAGCAGTAACATGCTATGCAAAATAGGGGAAGGATGGTGCCACATTTCCCTGCTGGCTCCCCTGCAGAGGTTCTCATTCATTGCTCAGATCTTTTGGACCGCTGTCATGACCTTGCTTATTCTTCCTCTTATGTCTACCTTTATGAGTGGCACATAACCCACCTGCCTCCTCTGACTGTCTTATCTTCAGTCTCTGAGACCCCCTTAAAGAGTTCCTCAGAATAGCAAGAGACCTCACTCACATTTGCAAATGTCAGAGAGCCCATTCAAACCACAGTAAGAAAAAAAATGAGAAATTTTAACTCACCTAAATGAGAATTCCTCTCAGTGGTCTGGCTTCAAATATCACTATATTCAATGGCCTTAAATGATTTAGGAGTTATTAAACTGTCAGTTCTGATGGACTGATTTGGTGTCAGGAGAGAAGTTATTTGCACGTTAAGAGCATTCTTCTATATTCAAGATCAACAGAAAGATGATCCTCTGTCCTAAGAGTTCCAGGAAAAGCTAAGGAATGGAATATTTTAGAAATGGTTTGTGTCAGGCACTCCTTCCTTCTTGGCCAGGAGATAGACATGCTTAACGCCCAGGCTGGAGTTCCAAGCTCCTTCTGAAACCATGTTGTATGGGGGAATCAGCCAATTAGAACTACCTGAACTAAAAGGTAGAGAGGATGTCTACATAAGGAAAGATAGAGTACAAAAGGCAAAAAAAAAAAAAAAAAAAAAAGAATAAATACATCCCCAAGAGGAAAATAAACTCCAGATGTTCATGAGATCAAGTTAGATTTTCCCTGCTCCTAGTCATTTGCCAATGGAAATCATATTATTATATATCCCAAATATTCCATACCTTGTCATAAACCTTATCTGACAGCAGGTTCTGTCCCACTCCATATCTTGGGCTTATTGCAAATGTGTGCATCTGCCAAATGCTTTTTAATAGAACTGAAGACTAAGGAGAACAAAACCCACTTTAAGCTAAAGACCTGAAAATGAGGACTGTGACTTCAAGAGTATCATAGTCTTAAATTATTAAAGAAATGATGTTAAAATCAAGACCTTATAAGCCAATCTGTTCCTTAAGAGCTAAAGAGAAAGTGTTTATAAAAGGACTCAAATAGATTCATGTTGCTGATCACTGGCAATCTGAAGTTTGCATCTGTCTGTCATTGCTTCTGGATATGTTTTAAGGAGACAGCAGTCTGTGTGACTTGGGATAAGTCACTTTTTTCCTTGGGTCTCAAATTGATTTATTGTAAAACAATAGGTTTAAATATGAGTATTTATTCAACAAAAATACTATTAGCCACTCGCTAAATTCCAAACAGTGGTTATGTGCCAGGAAAAGAATCTATGGATCTCAATCTTGAAAGATGAGAATGCATTGCTCTAGATGTCAAAGGTGGGGACAGGGATTGTGTTATAGTTAAAAGCCACACTATAAGCAAAGTAAAATAACGTGACAATTTTAAGTACCTGGAAAAAGTTCAGGATATTATTGCATGGGCTGTGAAAAACTCACAAATGATATTAATAGTTTTTAAAGGCAGTGCCAATACCTTATTATCTTTCATTTTGGATTTTCAAAGATGAATTTTTCAAGTTGCCTCTTAAATTTCAGTTTGGGGAATTTGGGTCAGGTTATCATGAGGACAAAGGCACATTGTCTGCTAGAGAGAATATTTCCGACATGGTCACCATCTGTGCTTGCTCTGTGTTTGAAAAGACCTCATAAGGAATTATCTGACTCAGCCTAGATGAAAATTTGGGTTATTCTTTAACAAATATTTATTTCCATTCCTCTCCTATGGTGGAAAAGTAGTTTTTTCTACCTAGAGATGTTAGAATCTTGGGCTCTGGTAATTGTCCATAATAAGTATGTGCCTGGCCTCCCTGCTAACTCAATAAATAAGAAAAATGGAGTGGAGCTGAATTCAGCCCACATCCTAGAATGTGTATGATTTCTTCTAAGATTACATAAGATAGGTGCTGAATTTCTGGGACTTCTTGTCCCAGTCATTCTTCTTTTCTACTGCCTTCCACAAAGACCAGTGTGCTCTTAGGTAAAACTACATATAGTTAAGTAAAACTCTGTGAAATGAAAGTCTGTAGGGAAAACTCTATCTTAAATTCCTTCAATTTCTTACATGTGCAGACATAACCATAGATTATGTAGGGTGGGGTGCCAGGAACAAAATAGCTTTCTATAAAATAATTTATGTAAATGACAATGTCATTAACAAGATCACAGTTTCGCACAATGACAATGGTTTGAAGAAGTAGAAGGGGGTCAGGTTATTTTCATTCCCTTCTCCTTCAATTTGAGTAGATGCTGTAACAAAGTCACAAGGCAAACCTACCATTAGAATTCTGCAAGACATTTTGAGTTCATGGCACCAATGCTTTGTGGTCTATGTAATTGGATATAAAACAGATGATGGTAAATAATATTTTAAACACTACATTTTATTGTTACAGACTCCAATCTGAAGAGTATTGCTTCAAGATTTTTTTATTCCCTAAATTAAGGAGGAATATTCAACACACACACATACCACATACACATGCATACACATATACACACACAACAATCTCACACATTATTACACACACATACACACACAAATGTAAATAAAACACTTTGGTGATTTCTCAAAGCACTAATGTAGCATAAAGGAGCTTTCACAATTGGTTGCTGACTTTTTGTTTGTTTTCATTTGGTACCATTCTTCTCTTCTCCTGAGTCTGTGAAGTTCCTCCTACCTGGGGAGCTTGCCTCTTTGCACCTGCTGCTCCTGTTGCTTAGTGCTTTCTTCATTCTTATTGTTAATCTAATTGATGTCTATTTATATGTGTGTGGGGGGGTGTGTGTATATATATATTCTAATTGTTCGAACTCCCTAAGGAAAACTTTCTCTGAATCCCAAGCCTATATTTGATTTTCCCAGCAAATATTCTCAGATCTCTTTATCATTTTCTTTCATAATCTCATCAGAGTTAACAATTTTATTTTTACATAAATAATTTATTAACGTCTTCTCCTCGACTCTGCTGTAAGATCTATATGAACTTGTCTTGATGGCATCCCACTATTCTATATGCAAGGCGCTTAGTATGAGAACTGCCACACAAATGTGTGGTTACACATTCTGTCAAGTGAGAACAGTAAAGGCTTATGAATATTGCCTGGCTTAATTGTTAATAGAGTTCTCTTGATTGTTAATAGTGCTCTCTTAGAATTTTCCTGATGTGGATTATACCATAAAGTTACTTTTCATGTACAGAATTCCAATAATCTTTGTTGGATGTCTCATGTCTTTTTAAGGAGAAATTTTTTCACCTAAGTCTCTTTGTTCCTCCATGTAAAGTGATTCTACTCTAGAAATATTATGAAGTGTCTGAATGTGCAACAGTTGTTCAGCTCAGAGTGTTGTCCGTGCCATGCACACACTGAAAATGGTTAAGGTCAGCAAGCTGTACGTTTAAAGATGTTTCAAGTTCCCATTGCCATCAAGACTTAAAATTTCTTCAATGTGTATTTCAGGTCCAGGGCCCCTTACAGCATTTGTTCGTGCATGCTTTAAGTCAGCAGTCGTGCATTCAGTGAGATTTGGGTTGTTTAACACATGCTTTAAAAGCATAGGCTCCCAGTCCTTATTTTCATGGAATTATGGCATACGGAACTTACCAATGCAACAACCGTAATTAGAAAAAAATTCTTTCAAAAAATAAAATAAACTACTTAGAGTGTCTAGAAATTATCCTAAGATCAAAGAAAAATTAACAGTTTATTTTTTAAAATATCTACTAAATATTAGTATGAACAGCAAGAATCTATAGCACTTAAGAGACTATCTGCTCCTTTTCTCCCCAGTTCCCTCAGTTCAATGTAATGGAAGCTCCACTCTCAGCAGATGTTGTTGGGAAGATGGGGCTCCCTCTCCTCCAGGCCCCAGTTAAAAGCTATACTATCTTACTGGGAGGAGAAGTGTGCCTGTGATTCTCATCCCTCCCTAACCCATGTTACAAAGGCTAAATTCCAGATGCATGCAACTGAGAGGATGGGAGCTGCCTTCTAGCACACAATCCCTTTTCTCAGGTTGGAGGCTCTACCCCACAAGCAACAAACTTAGGATACTGATAACCCAGTCAGCCTCAACATAGCTTGTTCATGTGGTAGTAAACAGTTCCACACCAGCAGAGACAAAGTGAAAAGAACAGAGACTAATATCACCATCCAGCATTATGCTCATCAAACATAAGTGTCACTCTAAGAAAAGCTCATTGCTTTCCCTACCACCAGCAATGGCTCAGAGATTTTGATCAGGGTAGAAGAATCAAGCCATAAGAACAGAGATTTCCAAAGCTTTCACCAAAGGAACTACCTTTATTTGCAAGAGTGTGGAGAATTTCAAGCCTAAATACACTCTTAAATGCAAAGAGAATTAAGTGCCAAATAATTAAGAGAAGGATAGTAGATCTGTGAGAACAAGCTAAACCTTAGAGTTTCTGGTTTACAGGAGATAACTGGGGAAAGATATGGCTAAGAAGAGCTATGCTGGTGTCAGAACAAACCTCGAATACAGAATTCAGGAACTAATTATGCAAAGGGCCTCAGATTTATTGGATCAGACTATGGAGCAATTTCTGCCTCCGGACATGGTCAGAAAGAATAAAGCCAACAACCAACAATTAGTGGAACCTTATGCGTAGGGTGTGATGTCAACAGAGCAAACAGCTTGAGAGATTACAGAAAAAGAGAGTGAAATAACTCCGGCTAAAGTCATTGTCATCTCAGAATGACCGCACATGCCCAAAACTCCATTCTTTTAAAAGTGACATAGATCTTACACTGTTAAGGATAAATGCTTCACAAACATAGTACATCCAAGTTAGGAAACCAATAAGCAAGTAATAAACAAACCAAAAACACACAAAAAAACAGCACACCCAGAAAAGGGTGTAGACCAGTATCAAAAGCTGCAATGCTATATTACTTAAAGTGTTCAATTTTCAACACAAAGATGTATGAGACATGCAAAGAAACAGGAAATTTTGATCCATCTACAAAATAAAGGAGAAAACAGTAATTGTTGGTGAGGGTGCCCAGATAGCCAACTTAACAAAAATTTCAAAGAAGCCATTATAAATAGGGCAAACAACTAAAAAACTAAATAAAACAAACAAACAAAAAAAGTAATTTAAAAAGATGTGAAGATATTCTTTTATTAAGTATAAATATCAAAGATGAATAAATTATAAATAAAAACCAAATGGAAATTCTATTATTGGAAACTGCAATAACAAATATAAAAAATATAATAGTATTTTTTAGCCTAGTTTTCAATAGAATGGGATAAAAAATACACTTGAATTGGGAGGAAAAAAAGCATCAGAAAGCTTGAAGGTAGATCTATAGGGATTATGCATTTTGAAGAATAAAAATAAATAAATAATGAAGAAAACAAGGAAAAGAGACTCAGATGAACATACATGTAATAAGGATATCAGAAGGAAAAGAGAAGGCAAAAGGGAACATAAAAATATTTAACAAAGTAATAACCAAAATTTCCAATATTTGATGAACAAGTTTAATGTATATATCCAAATAGTTCAAGAGACTCCAAAATAAATTAAAACAAAAAGGTCCACAGTCAAGCATAGCATTGTCAAAAAATTGAAAGCCAAAACAAAGAAAAATCTTAAATTCATCAGGAGAAAAATGACTTAACACATACAAGTCTTAAATGAGGTACAAGAAATCTCAATAAGTATAAGAGCTGAATTCTCATCAGAAGCAATGGATGCCAGGAAGCCAGAAGAACAGCAAGTACCAAGTGCTGAAAGAGAAAAAACAAATATCCAGGGAGAATCTTATATCCAAGGAAATTATTACTAAAAATGAAAGCAAATAAACAGATGACCAGGACTGATAATTTGCAGCTAATAGACCTGTCTTAGAGGAAATACTAAAGGAAATTCTTCAGACTGAAAGCAGGTTATTTCAGATATAATTTGAATCACATAAAGAAAGAATACAGTAAATGTAATTATGTAATACAGAAGACGGTTTAAATTGATATTTCTTTTCATTTATTATTTTGACTGATTTGAAATGCAAATATGGAAAACAATATGTATATATTTTATAGTTGAGTCTATAACATATGGAAATGTAATGTATGTATGACATAAATATCACACAGAGTTGGAGGGGAGCATAGCTATATTGAAGGAAGAAAATAACAACTGATAGTAGTTTGAATCCACAGATCAAGTCAAGGGAACCAAAAATAATCCATAATAAATTATCTACAACATATACTTGATTTTCTTTCTTCTCACAACTTCTTTAAGAGATATAAAACTCTATAAAAGTTATAATTATAACAACATACAATTAAGAATATAATATGCAAAATATATGCTCTATAAGGATAAAATGTGGATAACAATACTGGCACAAAGCAAAGAAAAAGGAAATATAAATGTATAGCATTTATGTTTCTATATCTTACTGGATCTAAATTAGTATAAATCTAATGTAGAACTTAATAAAGAAATAGTTCAAAAGTATACTGAATAAATCATTAAGGGTATTAAAATGTTACACTAGAAAATCTTAACATGCGCAAATGAAAGCAATAAAAGAAGAATAGTGGAACAAAGAAGCTTGTGACATGTAGAACACAAAAGTGACATGAAGGCATAAATCCAAATACGACAATAATAATAGTAAATGCAAATGCTTTAAACAATAGGATCAAAGGACAAAGACTGTCAGACTGGATTAAAACAGAATAATAACCAATTAAATGCTTTTCACAGGAGTCACACTTTAGATTCAAAGATACAAATAGTTTGAAAGTGAAGAATGGAAAAATATATATTATGCAAATAACAACCTTAAGAAATCTGAAGTGGCTATACCAGCACCAGACTAGACTTTAAAAGATGTTACTAGAGATGAAAAGCGACGTGTTACAATAGTAAAATGAACAATCTATCATAAAGATGTCACAATTATAAACAATTATTTAAAGAATTTAAGGTAAAAGTTGATAGGTCTATGATAAAATTTGGAAATTTTAATACATCATTTTAAATAATGAATAGAAAACTTGAACAATATTAGAACAAAGTATTGAGCAATCAAACTAGACCTAACAGTCATCTATAGAATTCTCTGCTTAACACTAGCAGAATACACGTTCTTTTCAAGTACACATAGAACAGTCTGCAGAATAGACCATATCCTAAGTCATAAAACAAGCCTCAGTAATTTAAAATAATTAAAATCATATAAAGGATGATTTGCCACCACAATGGCATAAAATTATAAATCAATGACAGAAAAAAAATTGAGAAATTCAAAAGTAGGTGAAAATTAAACCACACATTCCTATATAATTAATGGATGAAAAAACTCACAAGAATATAAAAAATATGGACAGGTATGGTGGTTCACACCTGTAATCCCAGCACTTTGGGAGGCCGAGGAGGGCAGATCATGAGGTCAGGAGATGGAGACCATCTTAGCCAACATGGTGAAACCCCGTCTCTACTAAAAATACAAGATTTAGTTGGGCATAGTGATGGGTGCCTATAGTCCCAGCTACTTGGGAGGCTGTGGCAGGAGAATGCCTGTAGTCCCAGCTACTTGGGAGGCTGTGGCAGGAGAATCATTTAAACCCAGGAGGTGGAGGTTTCAGTTAGCTGAGGTCGAGCCACTGCACTCCAGCCTGGTGACAGAGCAAGACCCTGTCTTAAAATAAATAAATAAATTAATTAATTACAATAAAAATACTTTGAAATGAATGAAAATGAAGACACATTATGCCATAATCTACAGAATGATATCAAATCATCAATCAGAGGAAAATTTATGACTGTAACTTTATATTTTTAAAGAATGATCTTATATTAATAACCTAATCTTCCATCTTAAGACAATGGAAAAAGAAGCACAAAAGAAACTTAAAGCATGAGGAACACTTGACGTAATAAAGATTAGAGTGGCCATTAAATTAAAAAAATAGTTAAACAACAAAGGAAAACAACAGAAGGAAAGGATTGTTTTTTATGTAAGCATCAACAAACTTGACAAACCTTTAGTTAGACTGACCAAGCAAAAAAGAGTGAAAACGGAAATCACCAGAATCAAGAGTGAAAGAATGGTCATGACTATTGGCCTTAAATAAATTCTAAAAAGCAAGATTATCAAAAAATACTATGCCAAAACTAAATAATACAGTTGAAATGGAAAATTTCCTAGACAAACAAATTGCTGAAACTGATTCAAGAAGAAATAGAAAATTTGTATGAACTTATATGAAATAATAAGATGACAGTTGTAATTAGAAAACTTTTCACAAAGTAAAACTCAGACCCACATTGATTTACCAGTGAATTCTATTGAATATATAGAAAAGACTTAATATCAATTCTTCACAAACTCTTCCAAGAGTGAAAGAAGAGGGAACACTTCCCAACTTAACTTATAAAGTCAGTATTACCCTAATACTAAAACAAGACTAAGATATTACAAAAAAGAAAACTACAGAATAATGTCTCTTAGGAATATAGACACAAAAATAATTTTTAAAATACCAGCAAATTTAATCCAGTTAAAACAATTATTTACTATAAAAATTAAAACAATTATTTACTATAATCAAATGGGATGTATCCCAGGAATTCAGTGTTGGCTTAATATCCAAAATAAATTTGTGTAATACAACATATCAATACAATAAAAGGCAAAAACCTCATGATAATCTAAAATAATTTTTAAAAGCTTTCAACAAAATTTAACATGCTTTTATAATAAAAACACTCAAAATATTAAAATTACAAAGAAACTTTCTCATTATCGTAAAGGATATGTATATATATAGTTACCATCCTAACAGCTGCTGAAAAATTGCCATCATCTTAAGATCAGGGATTATGAAGAATGCTTATTATCATCACTTTTATTAAACTTTGTGCTTAAGGGTCTAGCCATACAATTACACAAAAGTAAAAGTGACTTATAACAAAGTATCCAGTGTAGAAAATCAGAAATAAAGCTATGTCTAGTCTCATATGACAAAATCTTGCTTATAGAGCATTCTAAGAAATCCACTAAAAGCTATTAGAACTAATAAACAAGTTCAACAAGGTTTCAGGCTATAATATTAATATGATTTGGCTGTGTCTTCACCCAAATATCATCTTGAATTGTAGTTCTCATAATGCCCACATGTCCTGGGAGGGACCCAGTGGGAGGTAATTGAATCATGAGGGTGGTTACTCTCATGCTGTTTTTGTGATAGCAACAGAGAGAGTTCTCAAAAGATCTGATGGTTTTGTAAGAGGCTTTTCCCCTTTGCTTAGCACTCATTCTGCCTCCTCCCACCCTATGAAGAAGTGCCTTCAACTGTAATTGTAAGTTCCCTAAGGTCTCATCATCCATGTGGAACTATGAGTCAATTAAACCTCTTTTCTTTGTAAATTATCCACTTTAGGAATTTCTTCACAGCAGTACGAGAACAGACTAGTAAAAATATCAACCAACAAAAATTAATTGTATTTTCTATACTTGCAAAGAACAAAAATAAAATTACACAATTTAAGTTAGTACAGAAAAGAATAAAAATTTTTAAAGAGTTTTTTGAAGTTTAAAGCTTGTACACCAAAAGCTACAAAATATACATAAAAAAATTAAAGGATAGCTGAAGAAATGAAAAGACATACTACTTTTATAGAACAGTGAATGTATATTGTTAAGATGCTAATATTCCTCAAATTAATCTATATATTTAACATAATATTTATCAATTCCAACAGGCCATTTTGCCAAAATCAATAAACATTCTGAGGTTGATATACAAATAAAAGGACTCAAAATAGTCAAAACAATTTTGAAAAAGAGCAAGGTTTGATGACTCACAATTTTTGATTAAAACTTTACTATAAAGCTATGCTAACCAAGACTGTGTTATTTATTAAATAGATACATAGACTGGAGACATAGAATCAAGAGTCCAGAAATAAAATTATATATTTTTAAAAAGCATGAGAACACAATTCGATGAGGAAGAATAGTGTTTTGAACAAATGATGCTGGAACAATTGAATACTCCCATGCAAGAGTGAAGTTGGACCCCTTCCTCACACCTTACACAAAAATTAATGCAAAGTTGATCATAAACCTAAATATCAGAAGCAACGTTATAACATTTCTAGAAGACTTTCTTAGCTATAACAATAACAGCACAAGTGACAAAAAAGGAGTAACTGGGACATAATCAAAATTAAATAGCTTTGCATTTCTAAAAATATATCAACCCACATGATGAGATAAAATATTTGTAAATCATTATCTGAAGAATTTACTTGTAGAGTATGCAAAGAACTCATTATAAGTCAATAATAAACAAATAGTCCAAATAATAATGAACAAATATTCCCAATTGACATTTAATCAAAGAAGATACACAAATGTCCAGACAGAACCTGAAAAAATACTCTAAATCATTAATCCTTAAGCAAAAACAAATCAAAACGACAATGAGATATCATTTTGCATTCACTGGGATAATTATGTTAAAAAGAGAAATACTAACAAGTGTTGGGGAGGATATAAAGAAAATATATATCCAGCTAATGAATGTGACATTTCTTTTTGGGTTGTGCACCTGCTTTAAAATTGTTATAATGTTTGTACAACTTTGTGACTATTCTAAACATAACAGAATGGTATAATTTAAGTGGATGAATTGTATGTTATATAAGTTATATCTAAATAAAGTTATTTTACATTTAAAAATATATAACTATAATTTTTAAATGCATAGACTCCAGAGTGAATGGGTTAAGTTTAACTCCTGGGTCTTCTGATTCTTTGCTACATAATCTTTGACTTTGTCACAGCTTTACCTCATTAACTCATATGTGGGAATATTGTACATCATGAAATTGTGAATATTAAATAAAATGAACCTAGGTACATAACTTAAAATAACAGTTAGCAGACATCCAATAAGGAGCTAGATAATGAATATTTTAGGTTTAACAGGTGATATTGTCTCTTTTGTTACCACTCAACTCTACTGTTGCAGAGCAAAACAGACACGGGAAATAAATAAATAAAGAAGCATGAATTTGTTTCAATGACATTTATTTATGAAAATAAGCACTGGGCTGGATTTAGCCTGAAAAACATTAGCTTGCTTCTAACTGAGAATATAATTTAGCATTTGGTCAGTATTCAAGATATGTTTAAGTTGTTCTTTGGTATGTGCTGGGGGATTCAAATACAATCCTGCTGTCATGGGGAATCTAGACTTTCCTCATTCATACTCAAATAATTAAAGACCTCCTTTACTTTACTGATATGCTGGGTACTGATTCAAGCTCAAAGACACAACCACCTCCTGAAGTGAATATGTGAATGGGAAGATTTGGTAATAGGAATGAGTCCTAAATCGAATTATTGGAGCTAATGCCAAAAACCAGAACAAGAAAATGCACTACTCTGGTGCTGAATCTCCTTACTGATTGAACCACTGCTCCTTAAATCTCCCTAATCTATGAGTGAATATCAGAGTCTGAAACAAAACTAACATGATGGATTGTTGTCAAATAGGGCCAGATCTGTGGATAAGCAAGACATGTGTGAGACAGCTCAGAAAGTTGTAGGTTCCATGTATTAACAGATGACATAATATTTCTATCTACTTTTATTTTTTAGAAAAGAAAATCCTCTAATCTTTAACCCAGCATTCTAGTGCCTCTTGAATATTGCTTCTAACCACATTTCTTTTTGATATCTAAACTTCTTTCTCATAAAATAAAAATTGTACATCACATGTGATTTGTATACTTCATACTCTTCCTTAGCCATAAATTATTAATGTACATTATTTTTAATGTAAACCTGGAGTCTTTGCAGATCCAACATTCTCTAAGAGTTATGTGGGGAAATGCCAGGTATAAAACATCAGAGAGATACACTGGGCGCATTGTTCCAGCTGCCTTCCACCACGGCTCTGCCATGATCGCTGTCTCCCAATCTTGTTACCCAAAATAATCACTGGCATGGTTTTTCTCGGCAATAGTGTTACTTTTTCTTGCAACTTCTAGTACATACATTTGCAGATAGTGGGCTTCTCTTACATGTATTTGTTGAAAAAAATAACAGATGTGCCCTGGACAGGGTGAAAGAAAGATCTGGTTAAAATTTCCAATCTGTTTCCAAAAAGCACACTTTAGGTAAACAGAAGAGCAAAAAAACACAATTTCCTTTAATCTCAATTGTTTCATCTGTAACATAATATTGCTGTACTGTGTTATTATGTATTACATATGCATGTATACATTATATTATAATAATGTTAAGTCCTTTTATCATTTCAAGGTTTAATACTTTGCAATGTATTAAAATGTAATGAGGTATAATACCATCTCAATATATTTTAACAAGATGCATATTACCTGTTATTTTTTCATTCATATACATTTGATGGCTTACCTCATATCATACATTCCTATACATCTGCAGAAGTAGGCTATTTGCATATTATAGTCACCTTTTCTTCTAAATAAAAAAATGCAGACCTGAGGGGTGATTCAAGTTAGCAATGATAAAATGCTGCTTTCAAAGACCAGGCTTGGGGTCATAAGGTTTTAGTTCCAGTAGATCTTGGTGTCTCTCAACATTGTCCAGAATTTCGGTTCCATAATCCTGGTCTCTGGATGCCTAGAAAGTATGTTGACCTGCTGACTAATATCAGATGTATTTTGATAAGGAAGATAAGGCTGACCCATTTTGAGATGTGCATTGTTACTTTGCCAAAAACATTAAGCCTGAATCTATCAGCAAAAAAAAACATAGGACATGGATAAGAGCAGGGTGTGAAATTTGGGATATATTTTAAGAAAGTAGTCAAAAGTTATCATACATGTGCATGTATAGAGAAGCTACATTACTTACATTTCTGTGATTGTAAGAGTAGTGTTTCCTCTCAAACAATAACACAGAACTGTTGGGAAGAATTAACCAATTTTTTCTTTTACAGTCTAGCTTTGCAGGACATTATTTTATCTTAGCTTATTGTTTTTCTTTTAATTGAGTTGATTCTTATGCTTCACAGTGTATAAAATAAGAGACAGTACTGGCTATTCTAGAAACACGTTCTTGCCTTATTGACTCTTCCCTAACAGATTCTGTGAATGACACTTAGGCCAGAGGTACTGGGGTGGTCTGGGCCGTGAGGTACCTCTGTAGCATCTTTATTCAAATAAGAGATAAAAATTCAGAGCAAAACAAAGCACTCTTTTCCTCAGGAGGAGGTAGTTCCATGATGGGTTCATGGCTTGGCAGGCAGGCTGTAGGCTGAATTTTATCCCCCATTCACCACTTTCCGGGTACTCATTTGGTTGGCAAGCTTGTGCCAATTGTATATCACGGCACTGGATTTAGGTCCTGGAATTGTTTGGCTCTGTGTCCCTATACAAATATCTCAAATTGTAATCCTCATAATCCCCACATGTTCAGAGAGGGACCTGGTGGGAAACGCATGTGCTTATTCATAGCATTGTTCCTCCTCTCAGAGGCCATCATCTCTCTTCCTGTACTCCAGGGACACACATAAACACATCAGTGCACATTCACAAACTTACAAATAATCACACATTCATATACATTCACAATCTCACCCCTTCACACAAACATACACAAAAATACACTCATATACAAATAAACTCACACACGCTGCCACGTACATCCTATCATGTTCTGCTTCACTAGTCCTGTATGCTGTTTTTAATGTCAAATATTCTCTCTACCTCACATGGTTGAAATTCACTGCATTCCTAGTAAAGCTTGAATTTGGTTGCTTTCTTCTTTGTTTACTACACTTCAATTTGAAAACACGAACAAAGGTTCAAAAACTCACACCAGAACTTAAAATTCTCTGAAACTATTTCTCCCAAATCCATCTGTATGGGCAGAATTGTGTGTCTCCCATAATTCACATGTTAAAATACTAACCCACAATAACTCAGATTGTGATTGTATTTAGAGAAAGGACTTTAAAGAGGCAACCAAAGTAAATGAGGTTGTGTGGGTGGATCCTAATACAAGATGACTGGTGCCCTGACAACAAGAAGAGATTAAGATACCCACGGAGGAAGACAATGTGAAGACAGAGAGAAGATGGTCATCTATAAGCCAAGAAGAGAGGCCTCAGAAGAAACCAAGATGCCTTGATCTGAAAATTCTAGGCTCCAGAAATGTGAGAAAATAACATTCTGCTGGTTAAGCCACTTAGTCTGTGGTATGTTATTATGATAACCCTAGCAATTAACATAGTATCCAAGACCTCAGTAATGGTACTTTCTCTCACCAAATCTCATTCTAATGAAAAGGAAGTGATTTTCATTTAATTCGGCACCACGATCATTTACATTTATCATCTCACTTGGACTTTAAGTGTTGAAACAAGACAACGTTATTTAATTCTGAGTTTACAAGTCAGAAACTGGGGCTCCAGAAGGTTACACTACTTGTTGGGGATCCCATAGCTCATAATTTGTAAATATACAAGCTCAGCAAATAAAGTTTTAACTTCAAAACTCATGTTCTTTTCTCAGCATTAATCTGTCATAATAAAGACATAACAAAGCTACATAAAATTAAGCAAAAATTTCAACGAAGTTAGTTTGTTTTATAAACATAGCTGTTTTTATCTTTTTGCATAACAAAATAGGCAGAGTTAAACAATTCATAGCAATGACTATAATTAATATTCATCTACATCTACCACATTCTTGACACAACATTAAGAATAGATGAAAATAATATACTGATTGCATATTCATTTCATATAATTGCAGTGAATGCAAATCTCCACCAATTTTCTCTTATTTCTACACCCTTTCCCTTTCTTCCCAATTTTTTTCTCCTGAATGTTGTAAAGCACTATGCTCCTGTCTGACTTCTCTCTCAGCAATCTTTATCTATGAGGCCATAAACACACAGCAATAAGGACAAGATAAAAGTATATTCTTCTATCTTTCTCTACTCTCTATTTCAGTTAATGAAATAAATGTAAAACTATGTTGGGCATGGGGAAAAATAAAGGCTTCTAAAGAATAACATGCAAAAAAAAAAAAAGAGTTTGACTATTTGGTATTAGAGGCAGTGATCTACTGGAATATTTAAAGGAAAAAATGGTGCTAAATAAGGAACATTCTTCCTGAATGCTGAATCAATGAGTTTTTGGACATGTGTGGTGACTGAGACCTTCTTGAAACACTTTCCTTTAGAGAGGTAAGACATTTTCAGGACTATTTTATCAATTGAATGTAAACCTAACTCTCTAAAAAATGTCTCTTGTCTTTGGAAGTCACAGTACTAGTCCTCTTTCATACACAATCACATATATAATGACAGTAAAACATCCAAAAGCATGATGGTCTGTATCTAGAAACTGACATGTTTGAGCTCCATCTACCTCGATTAAATCCCTAGTCAGTGAAGAGAAGACCTATAGATTTTTCTTCTCTTTCCCTACATATTGGATGAATTTATTTCCTAACATTTTTCCACAAAAACCTTATGCTGAAACTATACTGAACAACAAGAACACATTTCTCTGTGCACTCTCTGCCCTCTTCAGCTTTTGTGCCATAAATATTATGGCATCCTTAATCTGTAGTGCCCTTCTCAGCATCCCTGAATATCAAAAATCTATTCATTTTTAAAAGCTCAATTAAAATGTCATCTAAGAGGCAATAAAACATAAAAGCATGGGTTTTAGAGTGAGGCAGGGTTTAAGTTTGCCACTTACTAGACATGACATATTGAGCAAATTGTTTACCTTCTCCAAGCCTCTAATCCTGTATTAGCCAGAGTTATGCTGAGAAATACAACAAATAGGAGATTATATATGTGGTTTATTATGAGGAATTGGCTTATGCAATTACGGAAGCTGAAAAGTCCCAAGATCTGCTGTCTTTAGGTTGTACACCCAGGAAAGCCAGTAGTGCAATTCAGTCTGAGTTCAAAGGTCTAAAAATTAGGAATGCCACTGTCGTAAATCCCATTAAAAGTGCAAAAGAAGATGAAATGAGATAATCCATCTCGAACTGTTTGGCAGAAAAAGAGGGGCAAATGTCTTCAACTCCTGCCTTCTTTCTATTCAGGCTCTGAACAAATTATACGATGCCCACCTGTAATGGGTAGGACCATCTACTTTAGTGAATCCCCTGAGTGAAGTACTAATATCATTCAGAAACACCCTCACAGACATACCCAGAAATAATGACTAACTAGATACCTATGTGTCCTTATTTCAGTCTAGATGACACATAAATTAACCATCAAAAATCCCCTGCCCCAGGTTTAGGTGCTCTTTCTTTCTTTATAGAAACTCTCCCCTTAGGTGATCTCACACTAGCCCATGTTTTTAAAAGAACTAATAAACTGACTACCCAAATTGGTAACTGTAAGACAAAGATCTTGAGTTTCAAATGAGTATACTCAACTGTCCATTCAGCTTCTTCTGTTTTACATTCAAACAATATGTCCAAATGGAACAGTTAATCCTTCCTGCCTCATCGAAAAAGAAAAGAAATAGTTATTAAAAAAACAAAACCACTAATGTTCAGAGTTTTTCTTACCAGTAAGTGAAATTCTGTTTAATCAAGTGTTTAAGAGAAAATCTATAATTTATTCCTTTCTCCATTCTCCCATATCCAGTATAACACCAGTCCTGTTTCTAGAAGCTACTGTGTCTCATCTCCTTCTCTGATATCACTATCCTAATATAGGTTGACATCACCTCTCTCCCTGACCACCTTAGTGGTCTTAACTGATTTCCCTCTTTCTACTCTTGCTCTATCTTGTCCATTGTCCAGATAATAATAGCCAAAATAACATTTCAAAAGGAATTAAATCACCACCTTGCTTCAAATCTTTCATTACCTCCACATTGTCATTGGAACAATATCTAAGTTCCTTGTCATCATCTACAGAGTTTTGCATGGTCTGGCCTCTATCTACACCTCTCTGAATGTATCCTCAGTGAACTACATTTTTTGGCTTGCTTCAGTCGTATCTGCTTCCTTTGTTTCTTCTCTTCCTTTTCTAGATCTTTGCACTTGCTTCTCCCTGTGGAGTTCTCCAGAATCTTCCCATAGTTGGCTTATCTTCAGCTTTCGACATTTACTGCAATTCACAGTTATCTGTCCTTCATGCATTTAATTTTTCATGTTCTATTTAAACCACTAGAATAATAGTAGATTGAGAATAGAGGTCTTAAGTGTTCTGTTTACAGGCTCATCCCCAGAATCAAGTATATTGCCTGGCACACAAGAAGTTCTAATAAATATTTGTGCTTGAACGAATGAATTAATATATTTCAGTTTAGTCTATGCTAATAAGAAAAATGATAGTCCCTTCTTTAAGATGCTGTGTAAGTTAATTAGATCATATGGTATGTTCAACTGTTGTTGGGTTTATATTGCTTTTTATTTCATCCCTTGGTTTTTGACATAGTTTTGGGACAATGTATGAACTCAACATAATTTGGATAATTTTTTAAAATTAGAAATAAATTGTGCTTTGTTTCTAAAATTATACCACATATATGAACATGAAATTTGAAGTCCAAGTCTCTGTAGAATTTTTATTATATTTAAACAACTTCAAATATTAGCCATATTTCTAAATGGCATCATTTTTGTTGGTTTTAATTTCAAAACCCGAAGCTTGCAATAAGCAGAGAAGGAACTCAATTAAGCATAGCCTCCAGTGCAAATATTTAATTCCTTTCTCATCACTCTGCCATTAATAAGGCAATCACCCAGAAATAGGGGATTGATCCTCAGCACATGGACTAATAATTGTGAAAAGATGAAGAAAAGATACTGAGGGAATATTAGAGTTTATGAATCTGAATTCATAGCCACTGGTTATAGCTCATTTAAAAAATATCCTTCTCTCTGCTAGGATCAACAATTCTTAGAAAGAGACTAGATAAGTAGTACATTGGTCTCTTATGTGTAAAAATAATTAATGGCTCATAAAATTAAGGGCCCTGAATAAACGAATAAATACAACTGAAAAGCACTAGGTAATTTAGTACATGACATTAATTATTCATTCTTTCTAATTATTCACAGAATTCAAAGTTTAATTTAGTGGTAGTAATCCTTAGCATACGCATAGTATTTTTTGAGCTTTTTTTTTCTCCAATATACTAATTATATCATGGGGATAATCTCAATTATACCGTAAGGTAGACAGACAAAGAGTACTGAAATAGAAAGAATAAAGAGAGGAGAATACACATTTACCACGTGTGGGTTGCTCCATATTATTATTACTTTTATTTAATCCTCTTTACAAAGCTTCTAGGTAAGTCAGATTTGACCCCACTGGTGAGACTCAGAGATTTTCAATGAAGCATTTGGACTTGCACAGTTATGAGACAAAGCTGAAATAAATTTCCATGCAATGTGCAATCTGAATCAGAGATCACATGGCGGTTTAAGTGTTTTCTGTGAATTGTCTCATAAAATATTCCTCAGGTCCCTGTGTCTTGTAAAGGTCTACACTGCAAAAAAAGGTTTAGTATGAGTTAAAATAATAAAAGCATCATTATTTCACAGATAAGGAAGAGGAAGGCACAGAGAGGCTGGCCTGCATGCCTGCCATTACCCAGCTGGCAACGCAGGCAAGTAGTTGTCAGACTGAGATCCCTTTGGCTCTAATCCCAATGTTCCTGGCACTAGCTTGAGTTGAAGGGATCATAGTAAGAACAAACATTTCAGATAAGGAAGCCCGAGTTTTATTTCCTCCCCATGACTTGCCAGCTGTGTGATTTCATGCCAATTCCTTAATCTGTCTGAGCTAGTTTCCTTACATCTGGAAATGGACAAAATAAACAGCCTTTCTCTTAAGGGTCACTGGGAGGTTTAAACAGAACAACGTGTATAAAGCCCTTATAAAGCCCTGGTGCCTGTCTCGTTACTGTGCTCAGTACAGGTGAGTATTACACTCATGACACAAAGCCTCTGCTTCTTGGTTGATCTCCCCAAGGTGACAGAGTAACAGCGTGACCTCAGTAAAACACTGTCCAGTCTGAAGTCTAGTGCTTCTTCACCAACCATGAAATAGCCTTATTTATTAGTTATTATCGTTCGGTTCTAGTTTTCTGCTCTGGCAGAACACTGCTCTTGTGTGACAAGGAACATTGCAAAAAGAAATAGAAGTAGTTCCCAAAAAGTCTTTACTGAGAGCACCAGGATAGTCTTAGAGCCCCTGGAAATACCCTAAGAGACAGCAAAGCTAAAGAACTAAGTTAGCCCACCTGAGAAGCGGGAAGCAGGCCTAGAAGCAGAACAATCAAACGGGGCAAGCTCTGCGGCAGTTTGTCACTACATGAGAAAGAGGAGTGGTTGTGGCAATTTTTTCCTAAGAGCTTGGTGCTATTTTGAACTTTTGCTTCAGCTGGTCTGTGGGAAGGGAGGAGGAAAGGGAGTATCTCTGTGCTTGCCTGCCCTTCTCATTGTCTTCAGAGTCTCTTCTCTTTGAGGTGAGTCTTCCAGGCGCCAACATAAAAATAAAGACAATGGAGCTGGCAGCATCTCTCTGACTAAGCAACAAAGAGAACATGCCAGCAATCTGCAGAGGAAGGAAGAGTGAGGAGATGAACTCAGGACTGGGCTGTTTTCTGGCCTTTCCCTTCCTGTCTAAACCGCAGCCACCATCCTGGGCCAAATCATTTGGACCTGGCAGGTGGGCTTCAGCCCCAGTCTTCACCTGATCTCCTAGCTGCATCTTGCAGCCTATATATTACAGTTACTTGTCTTTACAAAGCACAGACCAGATGAGAAAACTACCTTGATCCTCCTTAATTAAAATTCTTCTATGGAGCTTCGTGAATTACAGAAAAAAGACCAACAAATTATCAACAGGTACCAGGATGACTGGCCAATGCTTCTCACTTCACTCATTCTGCGTGCTCTACAGTGCTGCCATTTGAAAATCCCAACTCCCTCCAGGCACAGGGCCTTCACATAAGTCATTTTCATTTTCTCAAAGGCTCCCTGCCCTTGCTATTGTTGTTGCCATCTCTTCATGCTCCCCTTCTTAAAGATTAACATGTCGCTGCTTTAGGAAACTCTCCTATTGGACAGCTCCACTGGGCCAGGAGAGGCCCTATTAGGTGTTTCACAGATACTGTGCCTTCCCCCAAGGGCACTCAGCCTTGCTAGTCAGAGTCTAAGCAACAAAAGGAAAAAAACAAAGAAACAGCCCCAAGTGCTTTAGGTTTCAAAGGAGGAAATATAATGAAAGAATATCATTGGCTGCACAGGTGATGGAGGAGCTGAGAAACCAATGGTATAAACGGAGACAAATCAGACATTCTCACCAAGAAGCTACTAGGAACCCACAGAACAGAGAAAATGCAACCACTGCCTGAGGCAGACAAGGAATTAAATGAGTCAATGCCGAGTTTCTCCTTTTCTGGCCTTTGCACTCACACTCCTCCCTGCCACCAGCCAAACTCAGACAGGAGCCCGCCAGAACAGGTTCCCTCTAACATACTACAGGCCAGATCCACGGCATCTTCTTTATCATCTATCATCCTACCTTTTTCTCAGTAAAGAGGGAAATGGGAATTATCACATTTTTGTATAGGAAAAATTAATAATTATTGCCAATTTTCCCCATTTGCTGTATTGCACAAGTATTCGAGAAAGACTGAAGGGCAAGTATTGGATCTGAGGAGGCACAGTCCTAGGATCAACAGGAGTTATAATACATGCTTAGTTGAGTATTTGTTTTGCTTAAGATCAGTGCCTCCAGCTTCATGGAACTTACCATGGACTGTATCTCTTTGTGTGCACCACGGTGTTCCCACTTTCAGAAAGTGATTTCTAAATGAACAATTTTAAATGCATAGGACTATTCATTTGTTAGGTAGTTTGTATTGAGCAACTTCTACATGCTAGACCCAGGAAGCAAAGCAGACCACATCCCTGCCTCATGGGCTTCATAGGTTAGAAGATGGTGAAAGACACAGACAAAGCAATAGATGAAATAAATTCGTAAACCAGATGGTAAAAAGTGACATAGAGAAAAATAAGAAAGAAAAGGGGGCAAAGGGCGTACTAGGTACAGAGTGGGTGTTGGAGTCCCTGCATGGAAAGGGAATTACAGGGTAAAGTAGATCTCTTGGAAGGCTGGACAAAGTGGCTGGAGCAGAGCAAATGATGCGGACATCAGGTCTAAGTTCAGAGGAGTGGTATAGGGGAGGAGGTGGAGAAAGATTGCTGTGGGTCTTGAAGCCACTGTAAAGAGAATACAAGGTTTTGGATGCATTCATAATGCAAATTATTGAATAAATGCTAGTTTGTGCTCCCATAGCTTTTAGGAAAGTTCAGCCAACCCAAGGCCACCTCATCCACTAACTCTTGGTTTCGTTGATGCCTCCCCAGGGTATGTGTTGAGTTCCAAGGACGTTTAAGAGTAGCTGCTGAGACAGCTAATGAGAAATAGTGTCACCTCATAATCCAGAGACAGAAACATGAGAAAAGAGATGACAAGGGAGAGGAAACTAACAGCTTGTGTTATGTGCAAGGCAGTTTTCTATCCACTGATTTTTAAATGTTGCTACATAACTGCAAACGGTATATTATGAGATTAGAATATTGAGGTTCAGCACAATTTATGTGACCTGCCTGATGATACTCAGAATTGCTGGTTAATTATCACAACCTGCCATACATTGTGTTCGCCATTCTCCTAGATCTTATTGAATCTTGACAGCGTCTCTTCTAATAGGATGGATGAGGCAAACGGAGAAATAGCTGTAAGGAATATTGCCGAGTTTAAAATGAGGAAACTGAGATCAGCCTAAGAAAATTAAATGCCAATTTATTAAGCTCCTGGGCGAGGTTCTGTTGTCCAGGAAAGCGGGGCCACAGAAGTCGTGCTTAGTTTCCCAGGGCAAGGAGTTTTATAGGGGTTAGAGACCATTGAGTGGACATTGGGAACAAAGCATAAGGTAATTGATTGGATATTGGGAAACAGGGCTTGGACGGGGCGAGCTGCTACTGGCAGGTAGGCGGGACTTTCGGTGCGCGAGCATTAGAGGCGATTGATTGGATATTGGGAAACAAAGCATGGGGCAATTGATTGGATATTGGGAAGCAGAATTTTTCAGATTTTGGCGGGGTTTTTCAACGGCGGGCTAGGTGCCGAGTGTAGATTTGGGTGCGGAGTGCAGAAGTGGGCGTTGGGGAAGCTACGTGAGGGAGCTTAGATGAGCGGAATGATGACATAGTTTCCAGGCTCAGGGAAGGATGGGCGTGTCTGAGCTCCCAGCGAGGCAGCTGGCCTTACAATAGCAAAGAAAGAATTTTAGAAAAAGTGAAAAATAAAGATTGGAAAAGGAAAAAACTTGGATAAATATATTAGCAGTATTTCAAGAAAATGCTTTCATTCACCTAAAATTTAAACTATTTCTGTCATCCAAAATATTTGGAACACCTGTATGTTCCAATAAATAGTGATTGCTAAGGTTTCTGAAATCATTAAGTGCAGCACATATTTATGTGGCAAAGAGTGAACCTGAAGATTCTTCGAAGTTACTTTGCTCATTACATATATGAGAAAATGCAGGACAAGAGAGGTTAAGTAGCTTGTTTATATTCACACAGCTAGTAAAGAAATAGCAAAGTTCTGATCTAGTTTGCCCGACTCTAGAGGTATACTTGAACTCTGACCAAATCAGATGCAGGAGATGAAAGGAGGTGGGTAGGATTGGATAAGGCGGTGTTCTTGAAGAGCAGGGACTGGTTAGTGAATTTTTGTGAATGTGTTGCTCGGGAGATTCACAGCCTTGTCCTTAGTATCTGTCACTCTACCTTCTTCTCAGTGAAAATGAAATGGAAATTTATGACATTTTTACAGGAAAATTTAACAATTTTTGCCAGTTTCCCCATTTGTGATGTTGCACAAATTTTCCAGAGGAAATGAAAATGTATTTATTATTTTTCACAAGGTTTTTTGTTTTGTTTTGTTTTCAGGCATTAATGCTCCTGAGATACAGCATCTTTAATCCTCTCAGGTGTTAAAAAAATAGTAACACCTGCAGAATTATTGTAAATATCATCAACAATAAAATATTTAAAAGAGTTTATTGGATACCAGGCATTGGTATAAGCACTTTACACACTTTGATTGATGTGATTTAAAAAACAGCTCTTTGCAACTGAGGCAAAGTGCTGTTAAATAAATTCTTTAGAGAGAAATAGATGCAAAGTCTGGGTTGGTATTGAAAACTAGAAATTTGGCTCTGATATTCTTGCTCCTTGCTTCTTGGCAATTCTGCAGCTTTGTAAGATAGAGACAGCACAAGTAAAGGGTCGCAACATGGAGCTGTTTCATGAGAGGTAAGCACTGCATGCACAGTGTTTCTCTTAGTGGGGGAATTCCCTGATTTTGCCGAATGACTGTGAAAATCTTCCATTCTGAGTCAGGTTCACCATTTGATCCTAGGCATTGTAAATCACTTACTCTTCCTGAATATCATTATTTAAATTAAATGTAATTGTTTTTACCTGTAAAATAGAGCTAATAACACGACAGTGGCAATATGAAAATTATTGAGAATAAAATATTTTTGAGCCAAAATACTTTGAGGAAACATGTTAGTAGTAGTATAATGAAGGTCAGTTACTTCTAGTCTTAAATACTGCGATGCCTAGTTACCCTTCCTGACACTAGACCCCTTCTTACTTTGTTCCTTCATGGACAAGATTTTCAAATGACTAATTTTACAAGTTAAAACGCAGATATTTGTAAAATTAATAGTGACGCATTTTGCAAGATAAAGCCCAGAACAAGCCATACCAGCTTCTTCTCCAAAGGCCTCCAGTGCCTTCTGTGTCTTATAGAGTCACTCTAACATCTCAGCCTTCACTTAAGCTCTTTGATGATCTGATTCCAATTGACTGTTAAACTTTCTGTTTTTCCCTTTGGCTCACCAACTAACATATTCCTGATATATTATTTAGATATTTCCTCTTCCTTGCCTCTGATAATACTTTTTCCTCCAACTAGATTGGCTTTTTCTTTTGTCCATATCTAGTGTAGAAAAGCCACTGAAAGCGAGTTTTCAGTTTGTGTAGATTCAAATTCCTGCTCTGCTGCTCACTATGTGAACTTGGACATGTCAGAACGTCTTGGGCCTTCAGTCCCTGGCTTTTAAAATGAATAGTGACTCACTGAGTGGTTTGTTGTTGTTGTTGTTTTGTTTTGTTTTGTTTTCTGTTAGCATCTAGTCTGCTGCCCAGGCTGATCAATCACCACTCATTACAGTTTCCACTTCTCAGGCTCAAGCAATCCTCCAGCATCAGCTTCCCAGGTAGCTGGGACCACAGGTGTGCACCACCATGCCAGGCTAATTTTTTTTTAATATAAAGTTGCATTTTTGTCATATTTCCCAGGCTGGTCTCAAACTTCTGGGCTCAAATGACCCACCCACTGGGATTAGATGTGAGATCCACTGCCCCTAACTCACTGAGTTTTTATGAAGGTTAAATAATATTGTTCTAGAATAGACTTAGAATATTGTTTCACACATAAAAGATACTAAATGTTTATCCAAGACAACAATAGCTATGATACTACTTGTGCAAGATCCAGTTCAGCAGATTCTTTCTCAATGAGCCAGTTCACGATAACCATTCCAGCCTGATTGTACCCTCTCATGGAATCCCTAACATTTTCTGTATGACTCTGTATTGGCACTGAGGAACCCTTACTGTTTTTGCAGATATATTCATAGTCAGTCCCTCAGTCAATCAGAAAACAACAGTCATTTAGGGAGCACTTATAACTAACTGGTACTTTGAACAATGAGGATACAGCAGAGAATAAGAGGCATAGAATTCCTCTCTACAACTAAAAATGTTTATTATGAGAAGGCCTCAATACAAAAATAAATATAACTGGCTTCTAAACAATGAGGAGTTATTCATATGAAAATCTGTGAAAAAAGCAAACAATATAGAGAGACAGTAAGTACAAATGTCCTGAGTCAAGAACCAGCTTGGATGGTTTGATATAAATCATGTCTAGGTTAGCAGAATAGTATGGGGATTAGTAGGAGTTGGCCTAAGAAAGATTCACAGGGGGAGGATCATGCATGGCCTTTCTGGTCATGGAAAAGATTTTGGATTTCACTTCAATGGGAAACCATTAAAAGATTTATGTGGAGGACAAACATGATTAGGTTTATAATGCAATAAAATCACTCTGGCTTCTAAATGTGGAATGGCTTAGAGAATCTGGGAGAGGATGAGTAGGCCACTGCAGTGCTTTAGATGAAGAACAATTACAGCTCGCACTGAGGTGTTACTGCTAGATTTGACACATTCATGGTTTTCCATTTTTTCTTTTTCTTTCTTTCTTTTTTTTTTTTTTGAGACGGAGTTTCGCTTTATTACCCAGGCTGGAGTGCAATGGCGCGATCTCGGCTCACCGCAACCTCCGCCTCCTGGGTTTTCCATTTTTTCTATCAGGTTATAATGAAATATTTGATGTTTTTGAGTCTGCCCTCAAGACAACACACATTCAACTTTGCACATAGAAGGTAAGAATATTTTCTTATAAATGAAGCAAAGCATACTGTGGAAGCTAAAACTGGAAACAGGTGACAAGGAGCAAAACATCTGTTCTTTCTTAAGATCAAAACATTCAAGAGACAGAGGGAAAAACAAACTACTCAGTAACTCTTAAGGGCTTCTATTTTTATCATTGCAAAAAATGTATGCACATCAAACATAAAATATGCTTGTCAGCAAATCTATCACATTTTCAACTTTTTCACAGAGCAGCTGATGTATAAAGCAGTTGGTCTTGTGCCGTGAAGATGCTTAAATGACTGACGTTTGGCAAAGGCCATGAAAATAATCACATGAACCCTGCTGTCTTCCAAAGATCAAGTCTGCTTTATGCCAGCTTGGAGAGAAAATTAAACATAGAGCTAGAAATTTTGATATTCTCTAAGAAGTCTAAATTTAGGTGCAAAATATCCTGGGGTGAAGATACAAAAATCCATATTTCAACTCATTATATTTCCCACCAAAAGATTTTTCTGTTTGTGTTTCTTGTTGCATGGTGGTTAAACGTACAGTTTGAGGTCAAAGGCCTAAATACCTCTTTACTATCTATGTGGCCTTGGCCAACTTAATTGGCTTCTCTAAGTCTCAGGTCCATAATGTGAAAACCTGACAAAATACTAATTGTAAGAATAGTAACTTACATTTGTTTAGTGCATACTCTGTTCCAGATGTCATCCTAATACTTTACATATGTTAACTCCTTTATAGTAGCAATGACATTATGAGGGCTATACTCTAATATACCATATTGGTTTCCCAAATGAGAAAATCTAGATACTGAGGCAAGAGGGGGTTTATGTCGCTTGCTCAAGGCATTATACCCAGTAGGTGGCAGAGCCAAGATTTACATCCATATTTTATAATTTGAAATCCTGAGATTTCTGTGCTGTGCTATATCCCTAACTTCTGTCTTTAGCCACTGTATTTCATTGCTATGGAAAGACGCATACCACAAAATTCCTATAAGCATTCAATGATATGTAAAATAATAAGAACTATTCCTTACACAGAATAAGCATTTAATAGTGATTGGTCTTTAAAACATAAAGAGCAAGAGTCAATAACATCTATGCAACCACATACAGTAAAATCTTGGTATTTTAACCAATATTTATTGAGTACCTACTACTCATTGATTTGTACTGAATACCTAAAACCCATTGTTTTGGGTGCTCTGATATGTCGTTGGACAAAACATATAAAGATGGTCAACATTCTAACTAGAGAGGAAGAGTCACATAACAAAAAATAATTATAGCTCACAAGTAAATTGTGTTGTAAATTAGAATACAGTAAGGGCCATGGGAAAAACAAACAGACAAAAAATCAGAATGGATGAACGGATATTGAGTGCCAGGTTGGGTGGTGATGGTTGCTTGATGTTGTTAATAAAGTAGCCAAAGTTGGGTTCACTGAGTGGGTGTGATTTGAGCAAAACTCAAAGGAGTTAAACAATGAAGTATGTAAATATCTGGAGAAAAAGTAGTCTGGGCAGACAGGTCAACCAGGAGCAAGGTCCTAAGCAGGAGTTTTGGAAATAAAACACAATCAAGGTATCTGAAGCGGAGTTAGGAAGGAGACATAGCTGTTCAAGTTGGTGAGGAAACTGAATCAGTCATGTAGTTTAAGTACTTTGGCTATTGTTTTTAGTAGAATGGGAAGCCATTGTAAGAATGAGCCAAGAGCAGCAAATCTGACCTAATGGTTAGGCACTCTGGCTGCTGTCCTGAGCATGGACAACAGGGATCTCGAGTGCAAGCAGGGAAGTCTATTGGAGCAGTGCTCACCTCAATCCACTGAGATGATGGCAGCTCAGACCAGAGGGTAAGCAGGGGAAGTGGTGAGCAATGGCAGAAGTCTGGACGTGTTTTGAATATATTCTGAGTGCCAGAAGGAATCCCCCCAAAATTGAATATAGAATGTGAGAGAAAGAGACATCAATGGTGACAATAAAGTTTTTGTTCTGAGCATCTGGAAGGAAGGAGTTGTTATTATCTGAGATGGGGAAGATCGTGGGTAGAGCAGATTTGGCAGAAATCTTGTATTTCAACACTGTATCACATCTGTCCTAATACATAATAATAATAACAAAACTGCCAGTAAAACCAAAATAATAAAGGCAGCTAACATCCATTAATGTATAATAGGCTCATTTTGTTTTTAATATTAGTTGTTAGTCAACTAGACCGGATTTATGAATGCCCAGATGGCTGATGAAGCATTGTTTCTAGGTGTGCCTGTAAGGGTATTTTCAAAGGAAATTGACAAGTGAGTGAGTGGGATGAAAGAGGACAACTCGCCCTCAGTGTGAGTGAGCATCATCCAATCTATTATAGGTGCAGCTATTAATAGAACAATCCAGGCAAAAGAAAGGGGACATTAAGTTTGCTTGAGTTCTTTTTTGTGTGATGCTCTCTCTCTCTTTCTTCCAGAGCAGTAAGACTTTTTATCCTCCTGACCTTGAACAACAAAATTCAGGTTCTTTGGACTCTGGGACTTACACTAGAAACCTTCCAGGGGCTCTCAGGCCCTCCGCCTCAGACTGGAAGCTGTCCTGTTACTATTCCTGGTTTTGAGGCTTTTGGAGTTGGGCTGAGCCATGCTACTAGCTTCCTGGGGACCCACACTACGGGCTTCTCTCACTTTCCACCTTGGAATGGCTTGTCATGAAACTTTGTAATCATGCGAGCCATTTCTTCCTAATAAATTCCCTTTCTCACGCATGCACACACACATGAATGTTTATATATATAAGGTTGGCAGAATTAACATATACACATGGACACTCTGTGTGTGTGTTTGTGTGTGTGTGTGTGTCCTCTGGAGAACCCTAATTGAGACCTCACTCAATGTGGATAACAAATCACATAGTTTTATTATCTTCATGTTTACAGATAAGGAAACTAAGACCAGTTTTTACATATTTTACAGCAAAGCCAAAATATAATGCAAAATACATTTCTATTCCAAAGTCTGAAATCTTGACAACTATGATCAATAAGTATGCATATATAATCCTCTTACATATTTCTAAATTCTTTCTGCTGTTTCTTAGGTTCAAGTGCCTTCATAATTCTTTAACACATCTCATGTCATAGCTTCTTATCTGATATATCTTCCTCTAATTTTGCCAATCTGCACATTACCAGAGATCTTTATAAAACTTTCAAAACGAACTATTTCATTCTTTTGCTTAAATCCTTCAACACTTCCACATCATCTGCAGACAAGAATAAAACCACCTTACCAATTTACATAGATCCTGTGGCTGACACAGTTGGGTACTCATATAACAACCGGTCCTTCCCAACCTTTCTAACTATATCCCTATTCTGGCAATGTGCCCAGACCCAGGAAACTAAACTCATCATGGAATCTGCATCAATATTTATCTGTGACTAGTCTAGGGGTGAGCATATATAATCTTGATCTCACTATTGAAATAAGAGTAGTATTTCCAAGTAAAATACGTAATGCTCAGTTAAATCCTAATTTCAGATACATAACTTTCTGTTAGTGTAAGTATGATCTGATTATTATACTAAACAGTATTATTGCTTATCTGAAATTCAAATTTAACTGAGCATCTTGTATTTTTATATGCTAAACAGGTATCCCTAAACAAAATGAAAAATCAATTGGGAGCTTCTGGAAATCTTTTTTCTCCTTTCCAAAAAAAACAAGAGCTTAATGTGAGTCAGGAGGCTTTTGCTCCCCTTCTCTCCTTTCATATCTAGGACATTGCTCTGAGGGACTCTAAGAACATTTGTGGCTGTGGCAGCCATTGCACCAATGAGGGAAATGTCAAGAGAATGCCAGAGATTCAGACCCAGTGCCCTAATACTTTTGAGCTGCTGAATCAGATCCAGGACAATTTACCTTCAGACATAGATTAGTAGCCTGTATTCCTTAACGGCCTTAGGATAGCTATTATTTGCCACTGACTGGCGTCTTAAATGTTGCAGACAGTTTATGATCTGCTCTTTATTTACATCTTCGTTATACTTTTACCATTACCAACTATGGGAATGTATCTTCCAGTCTTTTCAAATGATTTGTAATCCCTGAACAATGTTCCCCTCTCCTAAAATATATCTTGGTCTCCTGATAATCTGCCTTTAAAATTAGTCATCATTTAAATTATGATCAAGGGATAATATTTCATTACCCTTTTTGAAATATTTGTTAATGTTTTAATGAATTAATATGTTTTGTATCATACCACTAATTCCATTCATATTTGGTGAACAGGTACAATGTGTTAGCTGTTAGGTGAACAGGTACCATGTGTTAGATATAGCATGCAGTAAATAATATGTACAGTGCTCTTGCCCTTAGTAATTTTGCAATCTAATGGAGTACCAAGACCTCAAAGGAATAATTATGCTACAATTTAAGTTCAACTATGAAACGTGAAAATAGAAAATATAAGAGGATGTAAGAGAATAAATTAGAGTTAACTTGAAACGGATTAAGAGGGTCAAATAAGTTTTCTCTGAAGGAGGAATGTGTATATTAATATATTAGGGTCATTGGGAGTTTGCCGACTAGAGTGGAAGAAAAAGAATTGCAGGGAGAGGACATATCACGTATAGAGGACTTGGATGATGAGGAGGAGATAGTTGCTTTCAATAAGATAGTAAAGGCCAGTGTATTAGGAGCCTGAAAATGGAGAGATGAAGTTTGGTTTGCAGAGTAGCAGCCCTCAAAAGATGCCTATGTCCTAATCTCCAGCACCTGTGGCCATGCTAACTTTTTGGCAAAGAAACACTGTGCATGTGATTAAGTGAAGGACCTTAGAAAGAGGAGGTTAGCCTGGATGATTCAGGTCGGCTCTGTGGAATCATAGAGTCTTCATGTGATGCAGGTGAGGCAGAGTCAAAGAAGATGTGACACTGGAAGCAGATATTGGAAAGACATGATGGGGCCTCTAGAAACCTCGAAATGCATGGTAATGAATTCTCCTCTGGAGCTTCCAGAAAGAACACAGGCCTTCCAATCTTGATTTTAGCTTTGAGACACATTTCAGATGTCTGGGTTCTAGAGCTGAAAGTTAATAAATTATGTTAAGGCACTAGATTCCTGGTTATTTTTATAACAGTGATAGGAAACTAATAAACATGGTTTTGAGCTAAGGATACAGTGTGGGAAGAGTAATAAGGACATGGACCTATCTATATAGCCCAAAGAATCATTTAAAAGATTTAAAGCAGAGATGACCATAATCAGAGGACTTATTAAAAAGGCTACTCCGGAGGCTGGATACAGTGGCTCACACCTGTGATCCTGGTGATTTGGGAGGCTAAGGCAAGGGAATCACTTGAGTCCAGTAGTTCAAGACCAGTCTGGGCAACACAGCAAGATTCCTTCTCTACAAATAATTGAAAAATTAACTGGGAATCATGACTCATGCATGTCATCTCAGTTACTCAGTTACTCAAAACCTGAGAGAATCACTTGAATCTGGGAGGTGGAAGCTGCTGTGAGCTAGGATCGCACCACCATACTCCAGCCTGGATGAGAGATTGAGACCCTGTCCCCCTCCCCCATATTCAAAAATTAATGTAAAATGTAATAGAAGAGCATAAGAGTGTATGGATGAGTGAATCTTGGGAAACTCCTTACAAACGCATCAGGGTGGCCCATGCCAGAAGTGATGGTGACTTGGACTAAGGTGTGGCAGCGGTGATATGGAGAGGATTACAGTTGAGAGCTATTATAGGGTTATAATTAACTGAATTTGAAAACTGAATATGAGGAGTAATGGAGAAGGAGGTGATATGTGTGGCTTTTAGTTTTCTGGCTTAAGCAAATAGGTGAATGGAAAAAGAAAAGAAAAAAGATAAAAATATGGAAACAGTTTGGAGAACTAATAAATAAAAGATGGCTGGAAGTGCTAATTTGGAAACAGAGAAAGGTATTCAGAGGAAGGTCTGGATGAGAGGCTTAGTGGAGATGGTGAGATGAACGTTCTTAATTTTGACACAACTGTCAAATAGTCTAGGGAAAAATGTTCAACAGGTACTTAGATACATGGGTCTGGGTGTTTCAAGTCTGAAGATATACATTTGGAATATCTTGGAAAACTGATGGCAGTTGAAACCATGGAAGTAAGTGGCAACATCTAAGGGAGAAATGGAGTGAGAAGAAAAGAATCCCAAAATTGAGGACACCAAAATTTATTTATTTTCTTTTATATATTTGTTTGCTTTTGAGATGACGTCTCACTCTGTCACCCAGGCTGGGTGTGTAATGGCGCGATCTCTGCTCCCTGAAACCTCCGCCTCCCAGGTTCAAACCATTCTTGTGCCTCAGCCTCCTGAGTAACTGGGATTACAGGCGCTCACCACCACACCTGGCTAATTTTTGTTTTTTCAGTAGAGACAAGGTTTCACCATGTTGCCTAGGTTTGTCTCAAACTTCTGACCTCAAGTGATCCATCTGCCTCAGCCTCACAAAGTGCTGGGATTAAAGGCCTGAGCTACTGCACCTGGCCTTAAGGATACCAAAATTTAAACTCATGTAGAACTTGGGTAGGTGCATTGTAGCCCAGAGGCCAGATCCAGACTGCTGCCTCGTTTAGAAATAAAGATTTACTGGACAACAGCAACATTCATTTGTTTGCATATTATCTGCAGCTGCTTTTGCCCTACAGTGGAAGGATTGAGTACCACCCATAGAAATCTTATGGTCCACAAAGCTTAAAATATTTACTATCTGAATTTTTAAAGAAAAATTTGTTGACTATTCTTATAGATGAGGAATAAACAAAGAAAATTTAAGAATACTCAGATAATGAACTAAAATTCTGCTATTTTATTGGTCTTTATTATAAAATTACTTGTTTCTCATTTCATTATTCTAAAAATGCTTTGTAGATGTGAATAGTATTTTTCACTTTATTCTAATTATTTTATTACATGTCTCTCCTCAATTGGTCATGAGCTTCTTAGGGCAGAGCTGACACTTTGTTTCCATGTGCATCGACTGCAAGGGTCCCCAGTGAGTCCCTGACCTGTTAGGATCTGGGCTGCACATCAGGAAGTGAGCCACAGTGGAGCAAGTGAAGCTTCATCTGTACTTACAGCCACTCCCCATTGCTCCTATTACCGCCTGAGCTCCACCTACTGTTAGATCAGCCAATGGAAACACTAGATTCTCATAGGAGCACAAACTCTATTGTGAACTGTGTCTGTGAGGAATCTGGGTTGCACACTTAAGAGAATCTAATGCTTGATGATCTGTCACTGACTCCCATCACCCCTAAATGGGACTGTCTGGTTGCAGGAAAACAAGTTCAGGGCCCTCACTGATTCTATATTATGGTGAATTGTATAATTATTTCATTATATATTACAATGTAATAATAATAGAAATAAAGTGCAAAATAAATGTAATGTAATATGATTGAATCATCCTAAAACCATCCCCTGCCCTCAGTCCATGGAAACGCTGTCTCCCATGAAATAGGTCCCTGATGCCAAAACATCAGGGGACCTCTGATCCACAAGACCTAACAGCACCCACTGCACATGGTAAGGGCTTTACTTATTGAGTGAATTCACAGAGTAAAGTCAGTCAGTCCTTACATCATTTACTCAAGGGTTTTTAGAAAGCCTAGAAAAGCATGTAATGACAGGATAAAATTTAATAGGACTCATATCCTGTTCTCATAAAATAAGATAAAGTTTTCAGCCAACTAACAGTTTTTTTATTATTATTTTTTTTAATAGTAAAAAAGATTACACAGACATTCCCATTATAATGTATGTTTGCTTTTCTCTTGAAAGTCTGCCTTCTGGCAAGGAGAATTCAAGCTTTTGGAAAACTTCAAACCCGGAATGGAGGATTTGGATATTCTTCACAGGAAAACAACTTTTGGAAAAAATAAAGATTTTTTTTTAAGGTGAAAAATCATGCAGAAGTAGAATAATATTTTGAATGCTATATTTATACTTAATATTTTTATCAGAAATGTACAAATCTATAACTCAGTATATAATCATGTGTGAATTAGGATTCAGCAGAAGTGACTTGTCCTGCTTAAAATTTGAAATGACACATAGATTTATGTTTTATATAGGTGTCTCTAGTTGAAATCAACATGTAACAGATATTTTTGGAAATTACTTTCTATATTTTTCTCCCCATAAAAAAATGAAACCCTTTAATCTTAGAATTTGCTTAGTGAACTTTCTACTGCCTTAGGTGTGAGGTTAGACATGTTAAACTTGGAATTGCATGCAACTTTTTATAAGCATGGCTGTTGTAAATAGAATGGTCCAGTCAATTTCCTTATTGGAAATTATTTCTCCAGGACTGACTTTATGTTAGTTACTTCAGCACTCCCTCACTAAGTAGGAAGTCTGGATTAAGTCATCTGTCCCTTAGCCTCTTACTGCTTTTCCTAGGGTCCCATTCCATCCTGTGCTTCTGCTTCTCATTGCATTTCTGTCAAACTACATGATCTGTTTGTAACTCTGTTGGTATTCATTATTTACATATCCATGCAACTGTCCCATAACCTCCTCAAGCCCTCATTGGCATGCCTCAGTAGATGTTTATTTCTTTTTTTCACAGTGTTAGACAGGGCGCATCTAATCTGTGCTGGCTCATTCAGGTGCTTGTGGTCAGCTGAAGGTAGACTAGTGGTGTTAGCAGTAGCTCTACTGTCCCTGGCAGGCAATCCCAGGCATGTTATGTCTATGGCAGAAAAATGAGGAAGAACAAGTCCAATCAGACAAGCACCTTTAAAGACTTTACTTGCATACATTTTTAGAGACTCTTTGGCCAAAGCTCATCACGTGGCTGGATCCAGATTCAAAGATAGGGCAGTTTCCACCTCTGACAATGGGAGGGAACTACAGGGTCCTTGAAAAAGGGCAAAGATGCAGAAAGGGGTGAATAATTAGAGCTATTAGAGCTATTAATACAATGCTTCGACTACAAGATTCCACTAATGGTGAGGTCTTCAATGGCAGAGAATGTACTTAAGCACGGGCTTTGAAGCCAAACTACCTGGCTTCAAATTTCAACTTTCTTATTTAAGTGCTGTGCAGCTGTGAATGTGTGCCTTAACCCCTTTGTACCCCCATTTATAACCTGAAGATTATATTATGCATACCGGTAAATCTCTGGAAATCTCTGTAAGGCTGAAATGAGTTATTACATGTAAACTGCTCAGAATAGTACATGGCACAGAGCAAATGCTTAATAAATTTAGTTAGTATTAGTAGTATTTTGGCTCAGTGTTGAAGTTCAGGAATTGGACTTGAAATTAAATTATGGTTGACATATTGGGATAGTTGGAGTGTGTATCAGGATAAAGCTCATACTAAAAATTGTAATTTTACTAATTTCAGTAGCAAACCATAATAAAAGATTAAATCATGCTCATAGAAACATCTTGTACAGGTGCTTCTGATTTGGGGGCTGTTTCCTCCATGCATTTAACTTTGTGGCTAGTCTAAATAAATGTTCAGTGAAAACCGATTTAAGAAACTGAATTTTGAAATATTACAGAAGGCAATATTTCCATCTAACATCTACATAGTCTTGCAGACAATGGGTATAGTGGATGTTATAATGGGGTACACAGATCCTGATTCAGAAATAAATTACTTCATAAACCAGGTGCCAGGAGAACTTCCAGCAGATAGCCCTAAATTATCAGCCTTCCATAAAGACTGTCTTGAAGAGGACTTGAAAAGGACTACTTGCTCAAGGCTACAGCCTTTCTGAGATGGCCGGTATCCAATGACTGATTGAAAGAGGGGTGTAAAGTCCCGGTCTTCTTACTCCAACACAGGACAGCTCTGAAGTGTGGTCCCATCTGCAGAACTCCCCACAGAGCTGGATAAGGTGTCCCTTGAGACTGAATCTTTCCTTGACCGCTCTCTCGTCAATACTGCACCTTTCTTCTGTGACAGATAAAGATCTTCCTACAGATGCTGACTCCAAGAGGACTCCCTAGTAACTTTTCCTCATGCAGATCTCTATCTGAGTCAGCATCTTGAAGAATCCCATCTGTGACATGTTGTAAGAAAATGAACTGAACCATTTTAAGTGACAGTCTGTGAGTCTACACATGCCTTGGGCAAAAGTTTAAGGCAAAAGCATGTTTTTTTGCTATTCTGCAATATTCACCCATTATAGGAAAAAAAAAATCTTGTGACAGCTTTCAGATATTACATATTTTTTGGTAGGGTTTGATCTTGGTTCCTTTTTCCTTTACAGAAAATCATGGAGAACACCTTCCCACTTTTTCAATACACTCTAAATTCACAATAGTTGGGGACCTGTTTTTTTCCATCTCAGAAACCACACTACGCTTTATAGAGCCTTGTACACAGTGGATGTGTGATGAATAAGTTGGTGACTGACTACATTAGTGAAGTAATGAACGAGTGAAAGGGTCTAGCTCATTAAGCTTTTTTTTTAAATTTTTTACTCTGAATGAATTTTTCAAGGTATAAAATTATGCAAAGTCACTGAAATGAAAATACTAAAATGATGACAGACTGGAGGCTCTCCTGCACAAAAGAAATCTTTAGCAATTGGAAGGTAGCAAAATTTTAGAAAAGGGATTGTAAAAAAGGAGAATTGGCAGCAATGTTGGACTTTCGAAAACACGATCATGTAATGTATAAGCACTTAAGCAAGCAATTTTGCCAAATCGCAAAAGGCTATTTTGATGTGCTACTTGAGAGTGCTATTTCTTTTTGACCTTTGCGTTAGAAGATGTGTGGTTGCCTGCAGACGTGCATTTAAAGATGATGAATGCTAAGTGGAAAAGCCAGTGAAATGGTGAGTAGTTCCTACAGGATTTGTCTTTGGACTTCATTGCTGGGTGCTGCTACCTTAGTTTGGATTGAGAGAGAGTCGCTGGTGTTGTGCGGCTTCCAAAAACCCTGACAAACATCAGCCATGTTCATTCTCCATCAGGAAATCAATATACAGTTTGAAACTAGAAATTCTACCAATTATTTACATTAGTGAGAGTCCTTAGATGCCACATCACCTGCAGAATGAAGCTAAAACATTTTAGTATGGTGTAAGATACATCCAGATTTGACCCATTTCTAGTTTATTGCCTTCTACCTCAACTCCTCCTACTTTAGGCTCCAGTGACATGAAATCTTTTACATTTTCCATTTGTTCCTACTTGGCCAAAATTGATTCCTAATTCACCTAATTTTCCTTTGGGTAGTTGAGCCACTCATGCCCCATTTTATGTGCTTTCTTGGAGACTGTCAATTGCAATACTTTGCCTGCCTCATCCCTCAAGATAAGCGTGTGACATGAGTAGGCCACAGGGTTCGTTTTGAGGTGGGCAGATGAAGGCCAGTGGAGGGTTTTTTTTTTTCTTTAAAACTGGTGCAGAATTGTTTGGAAACCAAGAATCTTTCTTCTTCCTAGATTGTCAACCACTGGGATGTAAGCATAGAATTATAAACCATAATTTCCACCAGCTGAAATGATTCCCCTGAGAAAAAAGTTAAAATACAAAGAGAAAAGCTAAAGAAAAGTGGGGGTGTGGAGGATAAGAACCAAGGAAGAGAAGGGAGGTACGAATGGAAGTAGGGGAAGACAGGGGAAGTCCCTCAAACCATCGCATAAGCCCCTGGAACTCCACATGCCTGAAGTGAGATTCTCCTTCAGACATGGTTTAAAATAATTCAATAAATCATCCTGCGACCTTAAGCTGGTTCTGTTGTTTTTGCCACTATGACCTGAATAAGGCCTAATATTTTCTCTAATATTATCCCAAAAAGTTGCATAATTGACTTGCTCTGCTTGCAATGTTTTCTAGTCTTTGTCTATTTGGTTAATGTCTATTCATTATTTAAAACCCAAGTTATAATCCTTTTGGTATATACCTGGTAATGGTATTACTGGGTCATATGGTATTTTTAGTTCTAGATCCTTGAGGAATCACCACACAGTCTTCCACAATGGTTGAACTAATTTATGCTCCCACCAGCAGTGTAAAAGCATTCCTATTTCTCCACATCCTCTCCAGCATCTGTTGTTTCCTGACATTTTAATGATCACCATTGTAACTGGCATGAGATGGTATCTCATTATGCTTTTGACTTGCATTTCTCTAATGACCAGTGATAATGAGCTTTTTTTCATGTTTCTTGTCCACATAAATATCTTCTTTTGAGAAATGTCTGTTCATATCCTTCTCCCAACTTTCGATGGTTTTTTTCTTGTAAATTTGTTTAAGTTCTTTGTAGATTCTAGATATTAGCCCTTTGTCAGATGAATAGATTGCAAAAATTTTCTCCCATTCTGTAGGTTGCCTGTATAAATCATTCTAATATAAAGGCACATGTACATGTATGTTTATTGCAGAACTATTCACAACAGCAAAGTCTTGGAACCAGCCCAAATACCCATCAATGATAGACTAGATAAAGAAAATGTGGCAAAGAGGGAGTGGCCAGGATGGCTGAATAAGAACTCTGGAGTGCAGTTCCCAGCAAGAGCAAGGCAGAAGGTAAGTGATGTCCGCATTCCCAACCAAGGTACCAGGTGCGTCTCAATGGGACTGTTTGGACAGTGGGTGTAGCCCAAGAAGGGCGAGCCAAGGCACGGTGTGGCACTGCCGCACCAAAGAACTGCAATGAACCGGAGGACCCCCCTCCTACCCAATGGAGGCCACCAGGGGCCTTTCCAGTCACTCCAGCACTGTGGTTCAGATACTGCACATCTCCCATAGTCTTTATAGCCCACAGACCATGAGATTCCTGCCCACCGGCCAACAAGTGCTGTGAGTTTCCAGCATGGCTGTTTCAGCTGGTGCCACAGATTTCCAGCACAAAAACCCACACAGATCTGGGCGGCCATTTTAAGTGGTGTCTGGAATGCCTGGGAGACAGAACTGCCCATTCACCTGAAAAAGAGAGGGCTGAAAGCAGGGAGCCACGTGATCTGGCTTGGTGGATCCCACCCTGACAAAGACCAACAATCTGAAACACACTGGCTTGAGAGTTTCACAGCCAGTGCAGCAGTTTGAGCTTGGTCCAGGATGGTTGAGCTCTGTCAGGGGAAGGACATTCACCGTTACCGAGGCAGTCCGCCATTACCAAGGCAGTTCTAACTTTACCTGTGTAAATAAAACTGCAAGGAAGTTTATACAGCAGCCAGGCAGAGCCTGCAGCAGCTCAGCAATGCCTCTGCAGGCAGACTGTGACTAGCTTCCCTCCTGTCTGAGCAGGACATCTCTGAAAAAAGGCAGCAGCATGTCAGGGACTTATAAATAAAGCCCCACCTTCCCAGGACAGAGCACTTGGGAAAAGAGGCAGTTGTGAATTCCGCTGCAGCAGACTTAAACTTCCCTGCCTAGAGGCTCTGAACAGAACAATGGAGCTCCCAGCACAGCACTTGAGCTCTGATAAGGGGCAGACTGCCTCTTCAAGCAGCTCCCTGACCCCTGTATCTCCAAAGAGGCACCTCATAAAGGAGAGCTCTGGCTGACACCTGGTGGGTACCCTTCTGGAGAGAAGATACTAGAAGAAGGAACAGGCAGCAACCCTTACTGTTCTGTAGCCACTGCAGGTGATCCTCAGGCAAGCAGGGTCCGGAGTGGACCTCAAGCAGTCCTCCAGCAGAGGGGCCTGACTGTTTGAAGGAAAACTAAAAAACAGAAAGAAATATCTTCAACACCAACATAAAGGAAGTCCACTCAGAGACCCCATCCTAAAGTCACCAACTTCAAAGACCAAAGATAGATAAATCCACAAAGATGGGAAGAAACCAGCACAAAAAGAATGAAATCACCAAAAACCAGAACACCTCTTGTCTTCCAAGGGATCACAACTTGTCACCACCACGGGAACAAAACTGGATGGAGAACGAGTTTGACGAATTGACAGAAGCAGGCTTCAGAAGGTGGGTAATAACAAACTTTTCTGAGCTTAAGGAACATGTTCTAATACAGTACAAAGAAACTAAGAACCTTGAAAAAAGGTTAGACAAAATCATAACTAGAATAACTAGCTTAGAGAAGAACATAAACGACTTGATTGAGCTGAAAAACACAGCACGAGAACTTTGCAAAGCATACACAACTTTCAATTGCAGATTTGATCAAGCAGAAGAAAGGATATCAGAAATTGAAGATCAACTCAATGAAATAAAATCAGCAGGCAAGATTAGAGAAAAAGAGTGGAAGGAAATGAACAAAGCCTCCAAGAAATATGGGATTATGTGAACAGACCCAGTCTACGTTTGATAAGTATAGCTGAATGTGACAGGGAGAATGAATCCAAGCCTGAAAATACAAGAAGAACAACCCAAGGCACATAATCATCAGAGTCATCAGGGCTGAAATGAAAGAAAAAATGCCAAGGACAGCCAGAGACAAAGGTTGGGTTACCCAAAAAGGGGAGCCCGCCAGACTCACAGCAGATCTTTTGGCAGAAAACCTGCAAGCTAGACAGTGGGAGCCAATATTTAACATCCTTAAAAAAAAGAACTTTCAACCCAGAATTTCATACCCAGCCAAACTAAACTTTGTAAGTGAAGGAGAAGTAAAATCCTTTACAGACAAGCAATTGCTGAGAGATTGCATCACCACCAGGCCTGCCTTGCAAGAGATCCTGAAGGAAGCAGTAAACATGGAAGGGAACAACCAGTACCAACCACTGAAAAAACATAGCAAATGGTAAAAATCATCGACACAATGAAGAAACTGTGTTGAATAATGGACCAAACAAGCAGCTAGTATCAAAATGACAGGATCAAACTCACACATAAAAATACTAATCTTAAGCGTAAATAAACTAAATGCCCCAATCAAAAGACACAGACTGGAAAGTTGGAAAAAAAGTCAAGACCCATCAGTGTGTTGTATTCAGGAAATCCATCTCACATGTAAGGACACACATACGCTGAAAATAAAGGGATGGAGGAAGATTTACCAAGCAAATGGAGAGAGAGAAAAGAAAAAGCAGGGTTTGGAATCCTAGTCTCTGATGAAATAGACTTTAAACCAACAAAGATCAAAAGAAACAAAGAAGGGCATTACATAATGGTAAAAGGATCAATGCAAGAAGAAGAGCTAACTATCCTAAATATACACACACCCAATATAGGAGCACCCAGATACATAAAGCAAGTTCTTAATGACCTACAAGGAGACTTAGACTCCCACACAGTAATAGTCGAGACTTTAACACTCCACTGTCAATATCAGACAGATCAACGAGACAGAAATTTATCAGAGGTATCCAGGACTTAAATTCAGATCTGGATCAAGTGGACCTAACAGACAGCTACAGAACTCTCCATCCCAAATCCACACCTTCTTCTCAGCACCACATAACACTCACTCTAAAATTGACCACATAATTGGAAGTTAATAACTCCTCAGCAAATGCAAAAGAACAGAAATCATAACAACCATTCTGTCAGACCACCGTTAAACCAAATTAGAACTCAGGATTAAGAAACTCACTCAAAACCACACAACTACATGGAAATTGAACAACATACTCCTGAATGACTACTGGATAAACAATGAAACGAAGGCAGAAATAAAGATGTTCTTCAAAACTAATGAGAATGAAGACACAATATCCAGAATCTCTAGGATACATTTAAAGCAGTGTTCAGAGGGAAATTTATAGAACTAAATGCCCATACAAGAACTGAGGAAAGATCTAAAATTGACTCCCTATTGTCAAAATTAAAAGAGCTGGAGGAGCAAGATCAAACAAGCTAGGAGAAGACAAGAAATAACTAAGATTAGAGCAGAACTGAAGGAGACAGAGACACAAAAAACCCTTCAAAAAAATCAATAAATCCAGGAACTGGTCTTTGAAAAGATCAACAAACTAGACAGACTGCTAGTCAGACTAATATAAAGCAAAAGACAGGTTTGCAATCTTAATCTATAAATAGATGCAACAAAAAATGATAAAGGAAATATCACCACCGGCTCCACAGAAATACAAACTACCATCAAAGATTACTACAAACAAGTCTATGCACATAAACCAGTAAATCTGGAAGAAATGGATAAATTCCTAGACACTAAGACTAAATCAGGAAGAAGTTGAATCCCTGAATAGATCAATAACAAGGTCTGAAGTAGAGGCAGCAATTAATAGCCTACCAGCCAAAAAAAAGTCCAGGTCCAGATGGGTTCACAGATGAATTATACTGGACATACAAAGAGGAGCTGGCACGATTCCTTCTGAAATTATTCTAAACAATACAAAAAAAGAGAATCCTCCCTAACTTATTTTATGTGACCAACATCATCCTGATACCAAAACCTGGCAGAGATACAACTAAAAAAAAAAAAAATCAGGCCAGTATCTATGATGAACATTGATGCAAAAATCTTCAATACAATACTGGCAAATCAAATGCAACAACACATCGAAAAGCTTATCCATCACAATCAAGTAGGCTTCATCACAGGGATGCAAGTCTGGTTCAACATACACAAATCTATAAATGTAATTCACCACATAAACAGAAGCAAAGATAAAAGCCACATGATTATCTCAATAGATGCAGGGAAGGCCTTTGACAAAATTTAACAGCCATTTGTGCTTAAAACTCTTAATAGACTAGGTATTGATGGAATGTATCTAAAAATAAAAAAGCTATTTACGACAGACTGACAGCCAATATTATACTGAATGGGCAAAAGCTGGAAGCATTCCCTTTCAAAATTGGCACTAGACAAGGGTGCCCTCTCTCACCATTCCTATTCAACTTAGTATTGAAAGTTCTAGCCAGAGCAATCAGGCAAGAAAAATAAAAAAATGGTATTCAATTGGAAAAAGAGGAAGTCAAATTTTCTCTATTGTAGATGACACGATTGTATATTTAGAAGACCCATTGTCTTAGCCCAAAATCTCCTTAAGATGATAAGCATCTTCAGCAAGGTCTCAGGATACAAAATCAATATCAAAAAACACAAGCATTTCTATATACCAATATCAAACAGACAGCCAAATCATGAGCGAAATCTCATTCACAACTGCTACAAAGAGAATGAAATACCTAGGAATACAACTAATAAAAGTTGTTAAGGACCTCTTCCAGGAGAATACAAACCACTGCTCAAGGAAATAAAAGAGGACACAAACAGACAGAAAAACATCTCATGCTCATGGTTTTGAAGAATCAATATCATGAAAATGGCCTACTGCTCAAAGTAATTTATAGATTCAATGCTATCCCCATCAAACTACCATTGACCTTCTTCACAGAACTGGAAAAAACCACCTTAAACTCAATATGGAGCCAAAAAAGAGCCTGCATATCCAAGACAATCCTAAGCAAAAAGAACAAAGCTGGAGGCATCATGCTACCTGACTTCAAAAAATACCACAAGTCTACAGTAATCAAAACAGCATGGTACTGGTACCAAAACAGAGATATAGACCAATGGAACAGAATAGAGGTCTCAGAAGTAATGCCACACATCTACAACCATCTGATCTTTGGCAAACCTGACAAAAACAAGCAATGAGGAAACAATTCCCTGTTTAATAAATGGTGCTTGGAAAACTGGCTAGTCATGTGCAGAAAGCTAAAACCAGTTTTCTTCCTTATACCTTATAGAAAAATTAACTCCAGATGGATTAAAGATTTAAACATAAGACCTAACACCATAAAAACCCTAGAAGAAAACATAAGCAATACCATTGAGGACATAGGCATAGGCAAGGACTTCATGACTGAAACATAAAAAGCAATGGTAGCAAAAGCCAAAATAGGCAAATGGTATCTAATTAAACTTAAGGGCTTCGGTGCAACAAAAGAAACAATCATTAGAGTGAACCTGCAACCAACGGAATGGCAAAACTTTTTGCAAGCTACCAATCTGACAAAGGGCTAATATCTACAATTTACAAAGAACTAAAACAAATATACAAGAAAAAAAACCATCAAAAAATGTGGGAAAGATATAAACAGACACTTTTCAAAAGAAGACATTTATGTGGCCAATAAACATATGAAAAAATGCTTATGATCACTGGTCATTAGAGAAATACAAATCAAAACCACATTGAGATACCATCTCATGCCAGTTAGAATGGTGATCATTAAAAAATCTGGAGACAACATATGCTGGAGAAGATGTGGAGAAATATGAACACTTTTACACTGTTAGTGGTACTTTAAATTAGTTCAACCACTTTGGACAACAGTGTGAGGATTTTTCAAGGATCTAGAAATAGAAATACCCTTTGGCTCAGCAATCCCATTACTGGGTATATACCCAAAGGATTATAAATCAATATATTATAACGATACATGTACATCTATGTTCACTGTGGCACTGTTTGCAATAGGAAAGACACAAAACCAACCCAAACACCCATCAAAGATAGAATGGATAAAGAAAATGTGGCACATATACACCATAGAATACTACACAGCCTCAAAAATGGATGAGCTCATGTCCTTTGCAGGGACATGGATGAATCTGGAAACCATCATTCTCAGCAAACAGACACAAGAACAGAAAATGGAACATTCCTAAGTGAGTATTGAACAATGAGAACACATGGACACAGGGAGGGGAACTCAGGGGCTGTTAGGGGGTGGGGGCTAGGTGAGGGATAGCAGGGGATGGGGAGATTGGGAGGGATAACCTTAGGAGAAATACCTAATACGGGTGATGGCAGGGATGGAGGCAGCAAACCACCATGGCATGTGTATATCTGTGTAACAATCCTACAAGATCTGCACATGTACCCTAGAACTTAAAGTTAAATAAAAAAAATTAAAAGAAGAATAAAAAAAGGAAAAAACCCGTGAGAAAAAGATGTAGTTAGTTTCAATATTGTTACTATCAGTATTGTCACTGCAATTAAATCCTGATATTGTGCTCAGAAAAAAAAAAAAAAGAAAGAAAGAAAATGTGGCACATATACACCATGGAATAGTATGAAGCCATAAAAAAGGATGAGTTTATGCCCTTTGCAGGGACATGTATGAAGCTGGAAATCATCATTCTTGGCAAACTAAAACAAGAACAGGAAACCAAATACCATAGGTTCTCACTAATAAGTAGGAGTTGAACAATGAGAACACATGGATACAGGGAGGGAAATATCACACACCGGGGTCTGTCAGGGGGTGGGAGTCTATGGGAGGGATAGCATTAGAAGAAATATCTAGTATAGACGATGGGTTGATGGGTGCAGCAAACCACCATGGCATGTGTATATCTATGTAATAAACCTGAAGGTTCTGTACATGTATCCAAGAACTTAAAATAGAATAATAATAATAATAAAACCAAAGTTAAGTGTCAACATATCTAAGAAAGCCTTTTCTTTCCCTTCATGACCTCCATTTAAGCCAGGAGTGCATCATTCCTTCCTCAGAGCTACCTGTATCTTATGATTACTTTTACTGGCCACATTAGTTGGTGATATATTTCCAGATATGTCAGCTTATTCTATTTCATTAGTAGAGCTTTTCAAGTGATGGTTTGACATTCTTCCATCCTATCATCTTTTATTTTTACAGTGTGGCTGAAATAAAGTATTCATTAAAGCATCACCGATTTGAAATTTGGATTCTATTAAATCGTGCATTTATTTATATTTTATTAGTTATCTAACATGGGCAAAAGTATATGCTAAGCATTATGTGTATATCATGAAAATAAGTTTTTGGTTATGAGTATTGCTATTTTATCCATTTAATACTGAGAGCCAGAGGGTTAAGATCACACAGATAGAAGGTGGCAGAATCAGGACTCAAACTCAAAGTTTCTGATGCCAGATCATTCCTCTTAATAATTAGGCTACTGTGAATTTTGTATGAGCAAGAGCTCTCAAGATTAACTGAAGGCAACTAGCACACAGGTAAACTACCTCAGTAACAACAGGTGACATGTGCTTTGCTAGCCCAGGAAAGGGAGCGATTCTCTGTCAGGGTTTGTGGGGGTATACTTATTTTCTATTGTTTCATAATAGATTATCATAAATGTAGCAGCTTAAATCCACACCATTTATTATCTTAGAGTTCTATGGGTCAGAGTTCTAGGCAGATCTAAACTGTGTTCTCTGCTAAGCCCATCAAGGTTTTAGATGGGCTACATTCTATCTGCAGATTTTGGGAAAGAGCTTGCTTACCAGCTCATTCTGTTGTTGGAAGAATGGAGTTCCTTGCAACTGTAGGACTGAGAGTTAGTTCCTTGCAGGACTGAATTAGTTCCTTGCTAACTTTTGGTTGAAAGTCACCATCAGTTACTAGAGGCCACCCATCTTTTCCTACCACACAGACCCCACATCATCAAAGCCAGCAATGGAGGATCTCCCTTTTGTTCAATTCTTCTCACATTTTGAATATCTTTCCAGGAAGATTCCAGTATATCTTTGAGAGGCTCACCTGATTAGGTTAAGTTCACCTAGGATAATTGCCTTCTCTTGAGGAAGAATCTGGGACCTTAATGACATCTGAAAAATTCCTTTGCAGCAGCACCTGTGTTAGTACTTGATTGAATAACTGGAAGAAAGTGAATATACACCAAAACCAGGAATCTTGGGGACCATCTAACAATTCTGCCTCTGTTGGGCAATATATTCATTTTATGAGAATTGAATTTCTATTTATCTATTGAAATCTTTCTTCCCTGGCTTCTCTCCTGTGCCTCACTATCCCTCCCTGACAAGAGCTACAATTTCTCTTAATGCTGGATTGAGGGGTTCAGATGTTGCAAATGTAGACGTTTCTGGCCATCAGAGTCTGACATCAGACAATACCAGAATTCAGTGTTTCCCTCTGAGTGGTGGACAAGAGTACATAAAAAAGGGACCAGATTTTGATGCTCCAAAATACAGTTCACAAGTATAATAAGTGAAGGAAATACAGGTAGCCTTGGGAAGAAAGGCTGAGTGGAGACATTAGGAGACATCACAGAATAGTGGAAATGCAAGAAAACCAATCACAGAAGCATTTGTTTCCTCACATTTGCATTCTGTTGGTGCATAGTCTTTTTCCCACGAGAAGGGACACGCTTCCTAAACATAAGAAAGTAAAATAGAAAGTGCAAAACTGTGTTACATCATCTTGATTGCCATTCAGTCTAGTATAGCTCTAAAAGTGAGTTTTGCTCTTCACAAAGAATCGCTCTAATGTGTGTTTATTTTCCCATTCACAAGGAGTAAGTCTTTCTTCAATCTATCATTAAACAATAATTCCACAGATATTTCCCAGCATATTTATTTCATGTTGTAGTTACAATATTAATAGGTAGCTCAAATAAAATGGAGCTTATAAGTGGTAATTAATAGTTAATCACTTTGAATTATTACTTGAGTTTCAGAAGCAAACCAAATTCTGAGCGTCTCCATTATTTTCACTTATTGCTTTAGTCATTTTCACATTTATATAGCTATTTAGAGTTAAGTGATCTTGCTTTATTCACACAGTCACCATGACTTTTCTGACTCCTATTAAACACGAATGGTAGGTGACTTCAAAAATATACTGAAAACAACTTCACTTAGACTAGAATTGCTTGTTTAAAAAATGTAGATCATACACAGCCACATGGAAGAAAATATTCTTTCAGAAATTTCCAAGAAGAAATTAAAACCAATGAAAAGTTACTGCTTTCTAACCTGGTAAGAATTCTAATTTAATGTGTATACCTCAATCTGATTCTCTTGGCATCACACGCTAATTTGTATATATATACACAAATATATATCCATGTCTCTAAATTGATTGAATGGCCATATATATATATATATATATATATATATATATATGGCCATTCAATGCATATATTCAAATGAATATATTTCCCCACAGATACATATATATATTTTATATATATGTCCACTCAATGGATATATATATATATATGTAACAAATATATATATCTGTGGGGAAATATATTAATTTTATGAGAATTGAATTTCTCTATATGTAGAGAAGTTCAATTATATATATATATATGTGTGTGTGTGTGTGTGTGTGTGTATACACATATAATATCCGTTCAATCAATTTAGAGACATGGATATATATTTGTGTATATATATACAAATTAGGATATATATATATCTGTTCAATCAATTTAGAGACATGGATAAATGAAAAGTAGGCCCATTTAATGTGTAAAAGATCAAAGTAATAGATTCGAAGCAGCAATATTACAATTCTACCTTGAACTACTTACAGTTTCATGGATGAGCTACATCCACATTTTTGTTTGTTTGTTTTTAATATGCAAGGTGGAGAAGTAGAAATATCTTCTCTGGGCAAAGTCCGGTAACACCCAAGAGACCTGTTTCATGGGTTGGTATCTACCATGTCTGCAGAAAGAGTAACTGTGTAACCTGAGTGTCTAATGTTTTATTCCCTGTAAGTACAGACTAAGACAAAGTTTCAAGTGTAAGTTGTTGAGATGGAAGTTGAAGTAACCCCAGGTAGGTAAATGGAGATATACGAAATAAAAGGAACATCAATTCAAGAAGAACATGATGCAATCATAAATAATGAACATTATAAACAAACAAAAAGAACATAAGTAAAATTAGGTAAGTATCATGTTATGAAAATACATGAGGAACAGCAGGAAAAAATAAAAACACCTAATTAGTGAACAGCGATGTAGTGAAATAGAATTGTTTTTTCTCACTAAATTTCTATTCAAAACATACATAATTGTAAAAGTACAAAAGAAAGAAATGGAAGACAAAGCAACATTTTAGCATGAACTGTCAGTAGCTTTGCCACTGACAACTGTGATGGTTAATACGGAATGTTAACGGGGTTGGATTGAAGGATGGAAAGTATTGTTCGTGGGAGTGTCTGTGAGGGTGTTGTCAAAAGATGCTAACATTTAAGTCAGTGGACTGGAAGAGACAGACCTACCCTCAGTCTGGGTGGGCACCATCTAATCAGCTGGATAAAAGCATGGAGAGGAATGTGGAAGGACTAAACTGGCTGAGTCTTCCAGCCTTCACACATCTGTCATGCTGGATGCTTCCTGCACTCGAACATTGAACTACAAGTTCTTCAGTTTGTGGACTATTGGAGATAGACCATTCAATGGTTTGCCAGGGACTCCTGGACCTTCAACTATAGACTGAAGACTAAACCTTTGGCTTCCCTACTTTTGAGGTTTTTGGGACTCTAACTGGCTTCCTTGTTCCTCAGCTTGCAGATGGCCTATTGTGGGACTTCATCTTGTGATCGTGTGAGTCAATAATCTTTAATAAAGTCCCCTTTATATATCCATCTATCTTATTAATTCTGTCCCTCTAGACAACACTAATAAAACAATTAACTGGAGGTTAATTCTACTTGGTAAATTAGAACAAATTTCTATCCTATTTGAGGGTCAAGGAAAATATGGTTATTTATCCATTAACTCACATCCATGTATGGTTGAGGGCTGCCCTCAGAGAGAACAAATTTCTATCCTATTTGAGGGTCAAGGAAACTATGGTTATTTATCCGTTAACTCATATCCATGTACGGTTGAGGGCTGCCCCATGACATGTGAAGTGTTAACCTCCCATATGTTCCAGAAGCCAAAAGAAACTCTTAGAAAAAAAATGCAAGGGTTTGAATTGGAGGTCAGGCAGGTGTCCTTGTTGAAGTGGTAAGAGAACCGTAATATGCCAGGGTACCAAAAGCAAGAAGATTCAGAGAGTGAGTTCAACATGACATCTTTTTAGAGTAAAAATAATTAGGTGCTTGGAAAATATGTCCAACGAATTAACAGTAGACTTATCTAAGAGCTCAGACTCAAAACAGGAAAGGAGAGACTTGTGACTGAAACCAGAATGGAGAACTGAGGGTTTTACCTATGGTCATATACATCTCTTTCTGAATGGACATACAACATCTGAGCAAGTACAGAGGACATGGCAAATAACAAAAGAAAAGGAGAGAGAGAGAGAGAGAGAGAGAGAGAGAGAGAGACAGAGAGGGAGAG